>JAWPHD010011555.1:0-82915 GCA_037043455.1 Cyrtodaria siliqua
CAAGCATGCAATGCGTTGCAAAATGAGTTTGGGTTCTGACTTTGGCGCCAGTTGGTTAGAGCCTCGTCTATTGACCTGGAGGTTCAGGGTTCTAGCCCCATACAAGGCAACACTTTTTAATACCATATTTTAATATATTCAACAAATTGTGCTCTGATTGAATCCTACCATTCTGTATGTGTGTACACTGCAGAACGATCTAAAACTAGTAAAATTTGCAGAAAATCTGGCATAATGCCTTTGGCTATTTAATTAGCAATATTGCCGAGCGTCCCTTTAACTATAACATACAAAAAAAAGAGTGCATTAAAAGATAATAGTATCAAAGGAATTAATACAACACGATTTAAATTATTTATTTCGTTTAAAATCAGATCACTTAATATAATGTAATTTGTTTGTTTGTTTGTTTGTTTGAATTGTGTTATACTTTATTTTAACACATGTTAGATCATATATGACTGTCGATTTTGTTTTGTGATAGAGGCAGACCACCCAGTTTTCCTGTCTAGAACCATTACTGTATATATATATATATATATCTTGTCATCTGTAAAAATCGACCATATATCATATAATATAAATGAAACTCCTAACATACCAGAGAAAAAATGTCATATAATATAAATGAAACTCCTAAAAATACTAGAGCAAAAAATCATGGTGACAATTCATTAATAACGCCTTATTAAATGCGAACTTATATTTCGCAAAATTTACACAAGCCATGTGATATTATCAATATATAAACAATGTTTAACAAATATACAAATAGAACATCAAATAGGAGCAAACAGTATACGGGTGTCCGTATATGCTCACATGCGTGGCTATCTTCGGTATGTTATTATTGTAAATATTGAATCTTTGATTTCATCTACGCTAGATAGATCTATAAAAATCTCTAAATATTTACGTAAGACTAGATTTTCTGAATGAAATAGCTCAAATCATCGCTTTCCGTGTTGCTGTATGGTTTTAGTAGGACATGAGTAAATATTTAAGTTTGGTGAGATAACTGCGCTTCATGTTTTATCACTGTTTGTATATTGGTCCTGTTTTGAAAGGGATGTTAATAAAAACACGAATCTGTGTCAATGGTGGCTGAAGAATAGCAGTTGCCGAGTTAAAACAGTGTAGACGAGTCGTGGAAGTTCACGATCTTTGTTAAAGAATACTCTTGATTAGAGTTGAATTAGGTTTATTTGACATTACGGCGCACCAAAACGAAAAGGTTATATTGCGCCAAAGGAATGAACATTGTAGGCCTTCTCTCTATTCACATCTAGATAAAGAAGGACCTTCTCACCTGCAGAACTACAAAGTTGCTGCAAATTCTATGGTAAACACTCTATTTTTCGCTGTAGCCACGCTCATTGTTTTCTATCGCCACTTAAGTAGCACATGAAACATTACAGGGATGACGATTAAGACTTTAATGAACATGGCAAAAGTGTTGATTAGAATACAAACAAGCAAATCGGTAGTAGTAGTAATCTATATTTCCTATATGTATAGGAGAGCATATATATAAACAATGATACACACACAATGATATACAACTAATTATTATAAAACAAACATATATATAAGAACAACGAGAAGGCGTATATATAACACTTCCTTACATAAATCAATTACAATTCATATTCATTATATATCATATAATGTTAATATTAGTACGGATATACATGCCTATTAATCCATCACGGATTTGTAATAGTTATTAATAGTTGCAATTCAATTGCTGACTACTTTAACTTAGTTTGTCTACCACAGACTTTAAATAAACAATGACATAGATACCCGTTGTTGAGTGAAGACAAGTTTCATTCAGAATTCCTGGAACTTGAAGATGAGTCACTTTTGCTGTTACACGATTTTGATATACTCTACGCTGTCATCTGTCAATGATCACTTTTGTGTTATTGTAATATATAGGCGTTAATACCATTGGATTATAAAATCTTACAAAACATGTGCAATTCACGCGAGTGGCATGGATTACCGCCTTGGAGAAGGTTTGCGTGTGAACCTATTGTACGATTTAAATATAGTTTAGTGGACACAAACCTTCACTCTTAGACCTTCCACTCAGCTTCTCTACTGTTATAAGCATGCGTGTGATAACTGCCATAAATGTAATAGAATATTTTTGTTTATCAAGGTGAACGATCTGATGACAAATATAATATTCTTTTACTATATACTTGAAAAAATTTACTACCATAAACGTGAAAAAATAACTTATTTGGTAAACTAATTTATAATTATACATTTATACGAACTTTAGCCCGAAACAAGTTTCATTTTACTTATTCAGATTGAATTACGGCGAATAAGGAAATAAGAGTAAACTCTTTGTAATTAAAGGGACACATGGCAATCTTGAAGTTTTATCACAATTTAAACTTAAGCATCTGGATTTATTATTGCAGATTCAATTTAACTTTAATACTGTTTGCATATAATTAAAAAATGAATTTAGTTTGCACATTGTCTTCCTTATTCTTCCCTCTGTTTAAACATATTATTGGTGCAAAGTAATCAACAGTTAGTAATATGCAAACACAATTTGCACTAACCAATTCTAATAATTAATATTAATGATTATAAAAACGCAAGTTATGTAGAAAAACTAACGCCACAAATCAAGATTGATGCGTGTCCCTTTAAACAGATCAATGCATCTGGGGCATCGAAGGATTAGAAGTTTCATTGGTCTAGATTTATAACTGTATATATACCATGCGTGCACCAGGTATTAGTACATTACCAGCCATTCCTAGTACATTACCAGCGATTCCTAGTACATTATCAGCCATTCCTAGTACATTACCAGCCATTCCTAGTACATTACCAGCCATTCCTAATACATTACCAGCCACTCCTAGTACATTACCAGCCATTCCTAGTACATTACCAGCCATTCCTAGTACATTACCAGCCACTCCTAGTACATTACCATTACTGGCTGATATTTTTTGATGATGTTTAGGATCCCTCCCTACTCACTGCAGTACACTTAAATGAGGCTGCTACAGACTGCATGTTTCTTTTATTTTGCCAACCTCGTACATATCCTGCGATGATATTTTCAAATCTGTTCGATATGTAAAATTCAACATGTTTGGACGAGTGTATCGGAAAATATCGCTTTATGGCAAAGGAAAGGAAAACGTAAGTACTGCCTACATGGAAAACCACAGTGAAGATTTACAAGAATGCTAAAGTGTTCAAGATAATCTAGGGATAACACGTTAAACTATAGATATGTTTTATGGCGGTATGCCGTTACAAACAAGTTAGTACAAGTAAACAAATCTAACATATTTTCGATGAGCATAAATTATGAAAACACTTTTCTAAGTTCTAGCGTCGGTTATTGAACCATATATACACTGAGCAAAATAAATGTATCACATAAATGCATGTAAAATCCATAGACGAAGTACTCAAAGAAATACGTTCGTATAACGAAATATATATTTTTTTATTATATTGGAGGTTATTCTGATACTTCGCTTAGAAAGTAATACAGTAACACACTTTCCTTACATAGCATTTCTAAAAGCTTCAAACAATTATATCTATGTTCATGTCCTTAAAATGTCGTACTAAACATGTTGTGTTCAGTCTATTTAACCAGTTTCACATTAATTTCAAGATCGGTCTGCATCAGGCCGTGGCAAGATTATATGGATTTGGGGTTAATTTAAAAAAAAAATGGCCGAGGGGTTAACGGCGTTGCGTTGTAAACCTTCTCGCCTCTCATCGTTGCGGGTTCGATTCCCAGTGGAAGCTCGACTTAAGCTTGTAAGTGAGGAAGTGTCGATTCTTACGGATGGCGGGAGGTGTACAGTACTGGTTCTACCCAGGAAAAGTGGATGATCTGCCTCCACCACAAAAAATCGACCGTCATATATTACCTTACATATAACCCCGAGTCTGGAATTCGAACCAGATTAGAACCTCAGCACTCAGTTCAATATTTAAACCCCAGCACTGAGTTTCGCCATTCGAAATATAGCCTTGAGTTTGACATTCAAACCCAGCACTGAACTCAAATGTCGAACCCCAAGTTCGGCATTTGAACCTCAACCCTGCGTGCATTTGATTTTCAGTCATGACTTTCACAAAGTCAAACCAAGAACTGAACTTGGGGTTTCCATCATTGGGTTCGAATACCGGACTAAGGACTGAGGTCCGATATTTCAACAGTATACACGGTTAATACCCATGGCACAGATATAAAAGTGTAGTTACAGTTGATCTCGGGCAACAGTGCCATACTCCCAGCACAAGTCTAAGTACACACCCATGCTTTTTAGACCTTGTGACAGTGTATTGTAAATCCTGTATAAAACTTCACTTTAAAGGTTAGAGGTAGGCTCTTGATACATTTGCATTTAATGTAAAAAATTAAAACAATACTCTCAGGAACTGAACATATGGTCTCTTAAATCAGGTGGTCTCTTAATAGAGGTGGTCTCTTAATCCTAATAGAGGTGGTCTCTTAACAGAGGTGGTCTCTTAATAGAGGTGGTAACTTGAGCAGGACTGCATAGATTAACGTTCAACAATGTCGCACCGACTTTCTCCTACTAATGAAGAGATACAATCAAAGAGTGACTCTGCGTATTTGTCTTCTTTTACTGGGTTCAACAATTACCTTGCATTGACTTTCGGTTAGATGCGATAAAACGTAATGTCTCGCCATGAAAGTCATTGAAGGGGAATAATATTATATTACATCCTTCGAAAAACTATTATCCCAAATTTAAGAACTTGTCCCATATTTGTGAAATGTACAAACGAAGAAAGTTGACGGCAGTTTGCAAGTCCTTGGTTCCTTATCGTTTAGAAACATTGAAAGACACACAATTCTTTTAAATAATTGATTCTTATTCATACTTTGAAAATAGTTTTAAGCGTTTCTAACATTTATCTGTTATTATATGTGTTGCCCTATCGCTCTATAGAACAGTGTTGTACTACTTATAATTAAATTTCCTTTATAGATAGCAAAGTCGTTACTGTATTCTCTTATATAAAAAATATTTCAAAAGTAGAACTTTTTGAAGAAAATAAATGCTATACACATTATCCGAAATTCATAACGAAAATACAATCGAAGACACTTCGGGATATTGGTGTATAATTTGTAGTTTTTTTTACGTTATTGTGGAGATACTTAACACAATATGAACATAGCTCTTTGAAGTTCACCTTCATTGATGGAAGGAATGGAACGATATCGAATAAAAACATCAAAAGCGATATTTATGAATATAATTGTGCTGGAAAATTGATCAGCCGATGACGACGGCGACGGGTAAATGCGTTTAATCATGATTTATAATATTTACATATCATTTGCATATCATCTGCATATCAGCTCGCGCTTATGACGGTCATTGATTGGTTGGTATCCAGACGGGCGAAAACGAGGCTACGTTAAGGGGATTTTGATCGGCAGGGGAACACAATAAGAGATCTAGGTGACACAAGATGTATCATAGCCATTGGTTACCGTTTAATGGATATAAAAACTTTAATATCTCCAATCACACGCATGCAAATCAGATGATCGCGCACACTTGAGAATTCACAGGTAATGTGGACGTGACAGAAGCCGTCTCTATAATTAGACGTGATTAAGGAGCCTCCGTTTCTCATTCAGTCAAAATGCAACCATTGTGGTATTTCTAATTGATATAAAGTTGTTTTATATCCTTTTTATCATAAAGATTTTGACTCGTGGTGTTGTAGTAAATAATTAGAATTTAAAAGTTCTGTATGTTGATTGCGAATGCAACTGCATTTTTGGGTTTTTATATTCTTTTAATTCTTCGACACATAAAACATTTATATTCTTTTAATTCTTCGACACATAAAACACTGGGGAATTATGTGACGATTACCCGGGAAATTTGTGACGATTCTCCTCTGAAGACTTTTGGTGACATAATTCGTTTTATTGCCACATTTAGGGTTAACTGGGGGACCTGTGTTTTGATAACCATAATGTTTGGTGCAGCTTTAGTGGCGCTATCATAAATCATGGACAGTTGACCAAATATGCAACTATAATGGTATACGAGCCCCATACTCGTAGTTGCGCCATCATAGATACGATACTCAGTTAACATTTGCTGCTGCACTATCATACAGAAAAGAAGCGATTCAGTTAACAAAAACCATAGTTGCGCTATCATAAATACGAGTTTCAACTAACCAACTATGCAACGCAACTATAGGAGCGCTATTATAAATGAAAGAAGCGTCTCAAATAACCAAAACCATAGTTGCGTTATTATAAATACGAGTTTCAACTTACCAACTATGCAACGCAACTATAAGTTTCAACTTACCAACTATGCAACGCAACTATAGGTGTAAAAAGCCCGATGTATCCCCCTTTAATAGTCTGTAACTGTAGTTGAAACGCTAAAGTAAACATTTTGCAATTGGGCGAGAAGGAGAGACGAATACGCTGGGGGACAAGCGAGACCATCGATGCATTACCATGTTACCCATTGCTGTCCAATCAAACAGTCGTCTGCTGTAATATTTTTTATTATTATAATTATTTTTTATAATTTCTGTGAATCGTGTTTGCTACATTTTCATTCTTGAGCTTGAACAATTTATCTAGATAAAGTTAAACCATTTTAAATAATGTGTCACAAAAAAGAATGTATTTTGAAGAGCGTTTTATAAATGATTTGGAACATTGTGCAATCCTTTGATCCCTGACATTCCACAGTACGAAATATATTGCTTTTGACAAACATTTCATGACAAAATATAAATTGAAAATTTGGGTAAAATTAAAGTTAGGAAGCAGACGTAGACGTGTTCTGTCCGCAACAAATACGCCCTCTAAGTTATTAGTATATATCAGCTATAGGGAGTTGACATGTTAGACAGCATTTCACATTTTAGAAAGTAAGCCTATATATTACAATATTATCCTCTAAAGTCATTCAAATGTTTAAAAAGATTTATGAGTACTATATTAAAATTCTAACCCTCATTATTTCCTGTACACTTCCGCCTTAAACATGGGTCAGCAGAAAATATACACACACTCCATATAAACTGTAACAAGCCATATACACATCAACTATAAGAAACCATAAATACATCAAAAACAACTTTAAGAAAGTATAATTATATCAACATAAGCAGAAACCATCAACATACGCAGAAACAACTATAAGAAACCATAAATCCATCAATATAAGCAGAAACCACCGTAAGAAACCATGAATAAATCAAAATAAGCAGAAACACATATAAGAAACCATAAATACATCAAAAAATAAGAAACCGTAAGTACATCAAAATAAGCAGAAACAACTATAAAAACCCGTAAATACACCAACATAACCAGAAACAACTATAAGAAACCATAAATATATCAACATAAGCAGAAACAGCTATAAGAAACCATGAATATATCAACATAAGCAGAAGCACATATAAGAAACCATAAATACATAAAAAAATAAGAAACCGTAAATACATCAAAATAAGCAGAAACAACTATAAAAACCTGTAAATACATCAACATAAGCAGAACCAACTATAAGAAACCATAAATACATCAACATAAGCGGAAACAAATATAAGAAACCATAAATATATCAACATAAGCAGAAACAACTATAAGAAACCATAAATACATCAACATAAGCGGAAACAAATATAAGAAACCATAAATATATCAACATAAGCAGAAACAACTATAAGAAACCATAAATACATCAACATAAGCAGAAACACATATAAGAAACCATAAATACATCAAAATAGGAAACCGTAAATACATCAACATAAGCAGAAACAACTATAAAAACCCATAAACATATCAACATAAGCAGAAACAACTATAAGCAAACATAAATACATCAACATAAGCAATAACTAATATAAGAAACCATACATACATCCACATAAGCAGAAACAAATATAAGAAACGATACATACATAAACATAAGCAGACGCACATATAAGAAACCATACATACATCAACATAAGCAGAAGCACATATAAGAAACCATACATACATCAACATAAGCAGACGCACATATAAGAAACCATACATACATCAACATAAGCAGACGCACATATAAGAAACCATACATACATCAACATAAGCAGAAGCACATATAAGAAACCATACATACATCAACATAAGCAGACGCACATATAAGAAACCATACATACATCAACATAAGCAGACGCACATATAAGAAACCATACATACATCAACATAAGCAGACGCACATATAATAAACCATACATACATCAACATAAGCAGACGCACATATAAGAAACCATACATACATCAACATAAGCAGAAGCACATATAAGAAACCATACATACATCAACATAAGCAGACGCATATATAAGAAACCATACATACATCAACATAAGCAGACGCACATATAAGAAACCATACATACATCAACATAAGCAGACGCACATATAAGAAACCATACATACATCAACATAAGCAGAAGCACATATAAGAAACCATACATACATCAACATAAGCAGAAGCACATATAAGAAACCATACATACATCAACATAAGCAGACGCACATATAAGAAACCATACATACATCAACATAAGCAGACGCACATATAAGAAACCATACATACATCAACATAAGCAGACGCACATATAAGAAACCATAAATACATCAACATAAGCAGACGCACATATAAGAAGCCATACATACATCAACATAAGCAGACGCACATATAAGAAACCATACATACATCAACATAAGCAGAAGCACATATAAGAAACCATAAATACATCAACATAAGCAGACGCACATATAAGAAACCATACATACATCAACATAAGCAGACGCACATATAAGAAACCATACATACATCAACATAAGCAGAAGCACATATAAGAAACCATACATACATCAACATAAGCAGACGCACATATAAGAAACCATACATACATCAACATAAGCAGACGCACATATAAGAAACCATACATACATCAACATAAGCAGACGCACATATAAGAAACCATACATACATCAACATAAGCAGACGCACATATAAGAAACCATAAATACATCAACATAAGCAGAAGCACATATAAAAACCATAAATACATCAACATAAGCAGACGCACATATAAGAAACCATACATACATCAACATAAGCAGACGCACATATAAGAAACCATAAATACATCAACATAAGCAGAAGCACATATCAGAAACCATACATACATCAACATAAGCAGACGCACATATAAGAAACCATACATACATCAACATAAGCAGACGCACATATAAGAAACCATAAATACATCGTACATAATGCATACTCTCTATTTTTTATAAGCATGTCAATATTAAAAGTTAATATAATCTAATACAAAGGATCATTGCTGAAAATAACATCAGCAAACAGATATAGTGTACACAACAGATATAGAGTACTCAACAGATATAGTGTACACAACAGATATAGTGTACACAACATATATAGTGTACACAACAGATATATTGTACACAACAGATATAGTGTACACAACATATCTAGTGTACACAACAGATATAGTGTACTCAACAGACAGATATAGTGTACACAACAGATATAGTGTACTCACCAGACAGATATAGTGTACACAACAGATATAGTGTACACAACAGCTATAGTGTACTCAACAGATATAGTGTACACAACAGATATATAGTGTACTCAACAGACAGATATAGTGTACACAACAGATATAGTGTACCCAACATACAGATATAGTGTACACAACATATATAGTGTACCCAACAGACAGATATAGTGTACACAACAGATATAGTGTACTCAACAGATATAGTGTACACAACAGATATAGTGTACTCAACAGACAGATATAGTGTACACAACAGATGTAGTGTACTCAACAGATATAGTGTACACAACAGATATAGTGTACACAACAGACAGATATAGTGTACACAACATATATAGTGTACACAACAGACATATATAGTGTACACAACAGATATAGTGTACTCAACAGATATAGTGTACTCAACAGATATAGTGTACACAACAGATATAGTGTACACAACAGATATAGTGTACTCAAGTGTACACAACAGACAGATATAGTGTACACAACAGATATAGTGTACTCAAGTGTACACAACAGACAGATATAGTGTACACAACAGATATAGTGTACTCAACAGATATAGTGTACACAACAGATATAGTGTACTCAACAGACAGATATAGTGTACACAACAGATATAGTGTACTCAACAGATATAGTGTACTCAACAGATATAGTGTACACAACATATATAGTGTACACAACAGATATAGTGTACACAACAGATATAGTGTACTCAACAGATATAGTGTACACAACAGATATAGTGTACACAACAGATATAGTGTACTCAACAGATATAGTGTACACAACATATATAGTGTACACAACAGATATAGAGTACTCAACAGATATAGTGTACACAACAGATATAGTGTACACAACAGATATAGTGTACTCAACAGATATAGTGTACACAACAGATATAGTGTACTCAACAGACAGATATAGTGTACACAACATATATAGTGTACTCAACAGATATAGTGTACACAACAGATATAGTGTACACAACAGATATAGTGTACACAGCATATATAGTGTACACAACACAAGACAAGAAAGCAGAAACACGATATAAACATTATCATATTGTATCAAACTCAATGAATCCTTCTAAAATTCCGATAACTTATTAAACAGTTCAAATCAAGCCAATCAAGAAAATGTAATAGGTTACACATAAAATACATGGCAGCTTCAACTCCAAACACGTTGCAAGGAATACAGGAGTTTTTCAGATATAAGATTGGCAACTTTAGAAAAATTGTTGATATAAGATTTACTGATTTACTGACATTTAAGGATAGATAATTCTCAACATTAAATGATAAATTAAAAGACAATAAGCACGTTATTATTATTATTATTATTATTATTATTATTATTTGCAGTATTATTTGCAGTATTAGAAAAAAAATGTCTGCACACATGAAAACATATTAATCCTCATCACTATAAATAAAAAAAAAATTGTTAAAGCACACATTAATAAAGTTCTTCTTTTTTCCTTAAAACCCAGTTATTACAGCAGTTATAAATAAAATGCATTTCGTCTCCAACTTCTAACACTGCAATGAATACACAGACGATATTCTATAGAGAGTGTCCCGTGTTTGTTTATCCGTGGAGATATTATTTCTAAAACTGTAAATAATAATTAACGTTTTTCTGTCTTTCTAAGGCCGCTACTACTTTAACATTGTTCTAACCATGATCATTTAAAGGTCCTGGAGGTAATCTGAAATAAATCCAAAAATATAAATGAAAACCTTCCTAATGTGCTTCAGTTTCATATCAAATGTACATATGCATTTAATACGCCGAATGTTACCATCAGCTTTTTTTTAATGTGTAAGTAAACATTTATATGTTGTTTTTTTTATTAATATCAAAGAAAAAAGAACCAATATCATTGTTTTAATAGTCATTATTATGAAGGTTTACAAAATTACTTTTGAATTATAACATGTAACCAAACAATTTTGTTTTAATGTGTAAGTATACATGTATATATTTTTTATTAATATCAAAGAAAACAAAACAATATCATTGGTTTAATATTTATATTATGAATGTTGGTTTTTGAGAAAATTAAAAACCTAGACATGTGTTCTTTCCAAATGTTTATTTTCAAACACTTTTATAGGCACAACTGTGTTGTGGTTATTAATTCATAAGGTATTCTATTATTTTAAAGCGTTCAGACGATCACAAGATATCCATACAAAAGCGTCCATGCTACACCGAAAAATCGGCAATGTTGCAATATGTTGGACGACACCGCCCCCTATCCCCGAACACTTCAAACGCTATTTTCTAAATGAAGATCATACGAACGGACGTGACGCAGCACAGAGTTTGCGCATTAACAAGACTTTGGGAAAATATCAGTAGCAGAAGACAAAACAAAAGTGCCCAACAACCGTCTGTCGACTTATTCCAAACAATTCCCAACACATTAAACTGTAATTCCATTGCAATTTGTGATACCCGTCCTTGTACAATGTTCAGTGCGTCTTAAATTAATCCGTGTCTCATTTGTCCGTCATGTTCCTAAGGGTCGATAACAAGAGGATTTTGCAGAGTATTCAGATGTTTGAAAACATGTATTCATTGTCAAAGTGAAGTTCCAAGTGACTTAGGGCCTAAAAAATCCGGTTTAATGTCCCTAGTAACCATTTTACCAGCGGATGTTTTAAATTGGAATCTAATGCTTTAAAGTGGGCTCTCAGACATCAACCAACACAGTTCCGTTAACAGCAGCTAAGACGGTATCTCTGACATCAACGATCGGAATCTCTGACATCAACCCTCGGTATCTCTGACATCAACGATCGGTATCTCTAACATCAACGATCGGTATCTCTAACATCAACGATCGGAATCTCTAACATCAACGCTCGGTATCTCTAACATCAACGCTCGGTATCTCTGACATCAACGCTCGGTATCTCTGACACCAACGCTCGGTATCTCTGACATCAACGCTCGGTATCTCTGACACCAACGCTCGGTATCTCTGACATCAACGATCGGAATCTCTAACATCAACGCTCGAAATCTCTAACATCAACGATCGGAATCTCTAACATCAACGCTCGGTATCTCTGACATCAACGCTCGGTATCTCTGACATCAACGCTCGGTATCTCTGACATCAAGTCTCTGTATCTCTAACATTAATCCTCGGTATATCTGACACCAACTCTCGGCTCGGTATCTCTGACATCAACCCTCGGTATCTCTGACATCAACGATCGGAATCTCTAACATCAATCCTCGGTATCCCTGACATCAAGTCTCTGTATCTCTTACATTAATCCTCGGTATGTCTGGCACCAACTCTCGGCTCGGTATCTCTGACATCAACCCTCGGTATCTCTGACACCAACCCTCGGTATCTCTGACATCAAGTCTCTGTATTTCTTAATTAATCCTCGGTATCTCTGATACCAACCCTCGGTATCTCTTACACCAACCCTCGGTATCTATGACATCATTCCTCGGTATCTCAGACACCAACCCTCGGTATCTCTGACACCAAGTCTCGGTATCTCTGACATCAACCCTCGGTATCTCTGACACCAACTCTCGGTATCTTTGACATCAAGCCTCGATATCTCTGAAATCAGTCCTCGGTACAAGTGTAAATGTAAGAATATATGTCAGTAGTAGTATGCGTTTTTGGTACTGTATTGCTGTTATATTTTGGGTAAATACTGAAAGGTTTATATGCAGAGGCTGTCATCGGGTCGTCATAACCGTATAGTCCATGAAAAAGCAAATACACATGTACATACCTTTATTTGTACCTTTAACGTGCTTATTTGTACCTTTAACGTGCTCTCAAAATCTACAGAAATAAAAAAAAAATATATATATAGAAACGTTTATTAAAACTGCGAACTTGAGCTAAGCACTATGTCCATAAACATAACACGAGTTGATATGTTACACTTGTTTCTGTCCGTGAAAGCAAATACAGATTAATCTTATAAAATAGCGAAAGCAAATGCATTATTAGACCCTCTACGATTTAAATCAGGCGATATTTGTTTGAACTTCTAATTCAATTGATGTTCCTCAAATCCACCTGGACTTGATATTACCATATCACTATCCGCATCAAATGTTTCATGTCAAATATGAATATAAACAAAGTGTGATATCATTAATTATTTACAGAACCGTTATATAATATTCTCCCATATAGAAAATAATCGCCCAATCTCGGGAAATTCATACATGAACTTGACATCAGGTCACGTAAAATGTATCACCATGAAAATGGATGATGTTTTAATTTTCAGGCATTTAAGCATGCATTCGAGAACAATCGGTTGTAATTGCAATTTTATCATACATGATATTTGAGAGGCAAAGTAAATAGCGTTTATTCAACTGTTGGTTTCTGTAATACCCTTAAGAGCTTCTATATATATATATATGTTCTATATAGGTGGGTGGCGACAACACTAATGAGCCGGATCTCGACCCTTCGACAACCATAACAAACTGTTTTTCAACCCGGCAACAACTCGCAGCAACAACCGGGGCGGATCTAGACCCAGTAAATCAAACACTAACTTCTAGACTCGTTGATATCACTAACGAACCGGTTCTCGACCCGGCGACAACCCTAACGACTGATTCTAGAACCGGCGACAACACTAACGAGTCAGTTATAGACCCGGCGACAACCCTAACGACTGATTCTAGAACCGGCGACAACACTAACGAGTCAGTTATAGACCAGGCGACAACTCGAACGAACCGATTGTAGACCCGGCGACAATCCTAATGATCCAATTCTAGTCCAGTCGACGGTTCTTCATCGGGTAACTCTACTCACAAGCCGAATTTAGCCCTGTTGAAGCTCTAATGAGCCGGTTTTAACCCGTCGATAATACTGACGAGCCGGTTTTCGACCCGTCGATAATACTAACGGGCCGGTCTCTATCTGGCAACAACAGTAATGAGACACGTTTAGACCAGTCGACAACATAAATGAACCAGTTCTAGAACAGATGACAGCACATAATGAGCCAGTTCTCAACTCAGCGAGAACCTAAACCTTAACGAGCCAATTCTAGGTCCGGCTACAACCATAACGAGCCAATTCTAGATCCGGCTTCAACCCTAACGAGCCAATTCTAGGTCCGGCTACAACCCTAACAAACCAATTCTAGGTCCGGCTTCAACCCTAACGAACCAATTCTAAAACTGGCTATAACCCTAACGAGCCAATGCTAGGTCCGGCTACAACCCTAACGAACCAATTCTAGAACTGGCTACAACCCTAACGAGCCAATTCTAGGTCCGGCTACAACCCTAACGAACCAATTCTAGGTCCGGCTACAACCCTAACGAACCAATTCTAAAACTGGCTACAACCCTAACGAGCCAATGCTAGGTCCGGCTACAACCCTAACGAACCAATTCTAGAACTGGCTACAACTCTAACGAGCCAATTCTAGGTCCGGTAACAACCCTAACGAGCCAATTCTAGGTCCGGCTACAACCCTAACGAGCCAATTCTTGATCCGGTAACAACCCTAACGAACCAATTCTAAAACTGGCTACAACCCTAACGAGCCAATGCTAGGTCCGGCTACAACCCTAACGAGCCTATTCTAGAACTGGCTACAACCCTAACGAGCCAATTCTAGGTCCGGCTACAACCCTAACGAGCCTATTCTAGATCCGGTTACAACCCTAACGAGCCAATTCTAGAACCGGCTACAACCCTAACAAGCCAATTCTAGGTCCGGATACAACCTTAACAAACCAATTCTAGAACTGGCTACAACCCTAACGAGCCAATTCTAGGTACGGCTACAACCCTAACGAATCAATTATAGAACTGGCTACAACCCTAACGAGCCAATTCTAGGTCCGATTACAACCCTAACGAGCCAATTCTAGGTCCGGCTACAACCCTAACGAGCCAATTCTAGATCCGGATACAACCCTAACGAACCAATTCTAGAACTGGCTACAACCCTAACGAGCCAATTCTAGGTCCGGTTACAACCCTAACAAGCCAATTCTAGGTCCGGCTACAACCCTAACGAGCCAATTCTAGATCCGGTTACAACCCTAACGAGCCAATTCTAGAACCGGCTACAACCCTAACGAGCCAATTCTAGGTCCGGCTACAACCCTAACGAGCCAATTCTAGATCGGGTTACAACCCTAACGAACCAATTCTAGGTCCGGCTACAACCCTAACAAGCCAATTCTAGACCCGGCTACAACCCCTCTAACGAACCAATTCTAGAATCGAACCGGCTAAAACCCTAACGAACCAATTGTAGAGCCGGCTACAACCCTAACGAACCAATATTAGATCCGGCGACAACCCTTACGAACCAATTTTAGAACCGGCTACAACCCTAACGAACCAATTCTAGAACCGGCTACAACTCTAACGAACCAATTCTAGATCCGGCTACAACCCTAACGAACGAATTCTAGATCCGGCTACAACCTTAACGAACCAATTATAGAACCGGCTACAACACTAAAGAGTCAATTTTAGAACCGGCGACATTCCTCATGAGCCCATTCTAGAACCGGCGAGGAGCCTAACGAGTCAGTAATATACACGATGACAACATTCTAAACCCGGTGATATCCCCAATGGATCCGGTCCTCGACTCGGTGACAACTCTAATGATCCGGTCCAGGTCTAGGTGAAAATACTTACAATTCCGGCGACAAACCTAACGAGTCAGATCTAGACACGGTAACAACACTAATGAACCGATTCTAGACCCGGTGACTATACTCAAACGCCGATTCTAAACCCGTTGACTCTATCACACGCCGATTCAAGACCCGGTGACAACCCTAAGGAGTCGGTTTTCGACCCGAAGACAAACCTAACGATCAATTCCAGTTCAGGCGACAACCTTAAATAGCCGGCCTCGATCTGGCGACAATCCAAACTTGTCAATTTTAGACCGGGCGAAAACACAAATGAACCGTTTCTAGACCCGGCGATACCACCTAACGAGCCTCCAGACCCGGCGACAACACTAACGAGCTAACACCACCGAGCCGGTTCTCGATCCGGCGACAACTCTAATGAGCCGGTTCTAGATCCGGCGACGGCGACAACTCTAACAAGCCGGTTCTCGATTCAACGATAACCCTAATGAGCCGGTTCTAGACCCGACAACACTAACGAGTTGGTTCAAGACGAGGCGTCAACTCAAGTAAACCGGTTCTAGACCTGATGACAACACTGACGAATCGATTCTAGACCCGGTTACATCACTAACGAGAAAACTTATATTTTACCTATAGAAATGCAATAAAAGCAAAAAACTAGTTTAACTATTGGGTTTTTGGTATTTCACGGCATGTTAAAACACTTTAAAGGGACACACGGCAAATTTAATTTATTTTAACTCGTCGCGTCCCGTTAGCTTTCAATACAACTTTCATATTTGCAAATTATTCCTAATAAATATTGCATTTAATATTAGTACAAAGTAAATCGTACTTGTATATAACTTATTGTTGGTTAAAGTGAATTAATAATATATAACAAGTCCGTTTTTTACAACTTTAACTCTTCTAGAAAAGTTTCAGAACAGTAAATCTAAACAAAAATCATTTGCAGCCAATAAGACGATATTAACACAGGCACATAAAAAGCACCGCTCCAAAACCGTCACCAGAAGTGAATCAGATATAGTATCCTGTTTCGATGAGTTTTGACTAACCCATTTTCTAATATTTCGGTTATATCTACTTATTAGAATAACTGCTAAACAAAAAACAAAAACCCAGTACTCAGACTTGTTATAACGAATACAAAATACAAAACGGAAGTTTTAAAGGAGCATTATAAAGACCACATGGAAGTTTGCCAGTATGAAGTCCATTTCTGTTAATACTTTATCGCATGTTTATTGCACGTAAAAAGAAATATGGTTTAGGGTCATACGAGCTGGGGTGTGTTAGCTAATCAAAACTGAGATAATAATACAGCGTACTAAAGATAATGTAAACCATTGAGTTGGGATTGACAGAAGTCCAGTTTTAGGACAATGTTCAAACGCAAAATCTACCTTGAATTTGTTTTATAAAAAGAACATTTTTATTTCGCAATAAATTTTATTGCAAAAACAGCTTCATTTTCAGAGATTGTCCGTTCACACCAACATCCACATTACGTGTTCCGAGTATTAACTTTCATACCCCATCCAACCCCTTCTCCAATAAGGGAAAACGGGGTTGGCTGGGGTATGAAATAAAACCTTAATTTCGAATTAAAACGTTCACCTATTGTAAACTTAAAACATTTAAAAGGTAATTTTAAAAAGGTTATCGATTTAACTGTTCTCAAATACGCTTTATTGTCGAAATATCCGTTATAAAATTCTGCTAATATAAGCTTTCCCATCGCTTAATTGAATTAAGGCGGGACCACGTAATGATTCAATGTTTAAATTCGATAAAACAATACAGCTCAACCTGTATTGAAATCTTTGAATTTTGCGACAGTACATCAGTCGTTTAATGTCGCAAATATGGTTTAATGGCGAAGCCTTAACAATAATAATAATAATAATAATAAATGCTTTATTTAATGATGGTAACTCAATCAATTTACAACAATTATTCTCCCTTGAGGCCATCAAATGAAGAAACATGTAACACACACACATGTTTATATACATACAATATTATACAATTCTGAAGAGTTTCCTGTTGTAAAATCAAAAGTCCCTATATATAAATCTTTTAAAGTTATTTTAAAGTACTTAACCAAATGCAAGCAAATTAAAATTAACTAGTACTACCTAAAAGATAGGAATAATATTTCTTTTTAAATTCTTTGATATGTTTGGCTTGTCGCATTTGAGGTGCGATCGAGTTCCATATGACAGCACCAGAATAACGAATACTTTGTTTGTATATACTTAGCCTAAGTTTCGGGACGATTAGTTCACCATTTGAACAAATCCTTAATTTATAAGAGGAATGAACCTTTTGAAACAAAGATGTAAGATAGTCTGGAGCAAGATTATTGACGCATTTGTAAACCTGCACTGCTTTATGAAACTGTATTCGATCATGGACATTTAACCATTTAAGCTCTTTAAATAAGGGTTTTGATGATGTATCATATGGCTTATTAAGGATGATCCGAGCAGCTCTCTTTTGGATTTTTTCGATTCTATTAATATTGTTGCTAGAGCAATTTCCCCAAATAGTGTCACCATAATCCAAAATTGGTTGTATATATGCATTGTAATACATAATTCTTGCTTCATGTGTGAGAAATTTCTTGATTTTGCACAAAAAATTAGTTTTGTTTGTTAAAGAAGTACAAAGATTATCAACATGGACGTCCCATGACAGGTTTTTATCAATATATACCCCTAATCATTTTTGACTCCGTACATTTTCTATTGCTGTACTGTTAACATATAATTGTTTTACTTCATTATTAAGTTAAGACAACTTTTGAGATGTACCTATAATCATATATTTTGTTTTCATTTCATTTATTAACATTTTAATTTGCTTAGCCCATTGCTCTGTTTGTTTGAGACTAAGCTGGCTATTTTCTTGTACATCATCAGCAAATATGTCTGTGTTTGCATTTTCTACATAAAATGGTAGATCATTGACAAACATAATAAATAGAAGTGGTCCAAGTATTGACCCTTGTGGTACCCCTGTTTTTATAAGATTAGGCTTTGAAAGCTCTGTCGAAATTTATATATTCTGGTATCGATTTGTAAGGTACGAGTTGAACCATTTTAAAGTGCATTTATCAAAATTATAACTTTTAAGTTTTGCCAACAAAAGTTCATGGTTAACTAGATCAAATGCCTTATTGAAATCAATAAAAACAAGTTCAGTGACATGTCCATTATTCAATTCTTGCAGTAACATATCTGTTAGTTTTGTTAATGCTGTACGGCAGGAATGAGAATTTCTAAAGCCTGACTGTCCCCTATAAATTAGACCATACATTTCGTTGAATACGAGGGGTGATCCAAAATTACATAGACTTTTACTATAAAATCTTTATGATTAAATAGTTAACAATAAAATGTACACACAATAATAAGCAATGTATTCTTTATTAGAAAGTTGATATGTTTATAAGTAAAATTATTATATTATTTATGTAAATTTTATTGTTAACTATTTAATAACAAAGGGTTTAAAGCGGAAGTCCACGTAATTCTGGACCACCCCTCGTATAATATTGGTGCAATATAATCAACAATAAGTTGTCTAAAAAATAAAATGTTTTGAAATATTCAATTATTGTTAATGACGATTCGCAATTTTTTTTATGTTAGTCAGAAACACTAACGGGACGCCACTTCTACTTTTATTTATAATATTATAATTAAAAGGAAATGTAGCGACATTGCCAAACAGCCTTTTTGTTGAGAATTCGGAAGAATTTGGAAAAGAAGTGAAAGAATTATCAAAATCGGCTGATAAGCAAAACAGATATGACCGTTTAAAGGTTGTTCTAAAACAGATATGGGAGCCGCCATTTTGAGAACTATGACATCATAGATCCAAATCACCATATATGAAATATTGATAAATATCATTTAAAACAAAGAAACATATTTATTATACAGTTGCTGTCATTTCCTCCCAATAAATCCATAAATATTCATATTTATAAATATTCCATGTATGGTCACTTAGAACTATGTTGTCATAGCTCTCAAAATGGCGGCTTCCATATCCGTCTCAACAGAACATATCTTCTTTGTTTATCATCTGACTTTGATAATTATTTCACCCTTTTTCCAAGTTTTTCAAAACTCTCATTAATAACTGATTGTTTCGCTGTTTCGCTACATTCCCGTTAAGGAAACAGCAACTCCAGTTTCTATCAAATGATGTGTCTCATAGTTAACTCAAGCTTTGCTGATGTGTCTTAACTTGTTTTTCGGTATTTTACATAACCCGATTTTAAAAAGTAAAAATGTTTATATATCGATCGTTTTTGGTAAATATAAGTACCGGAATTTTGAAAGTCGCTTTAAAACTAAATATTCTGAAGCCAAGCTGCTTGCTCATGTAAAGGCCTTGTAATACGAACAGCAAAACATTAAAAAAAATCAGAAAGTCTTAAAATATTGCAATACAACTTTCAGTGTATCTTAATTTTGATGTGTGGCAAACACTATCCAAAACATAAAACCCGTTTTTGAATAGATATGCTAAAATACTTTTTTTGAATACGCTTTATCATCTATCAAAAAACCCTTTACGATGTAAATATTACATTTCTTAGCCGTTTTTAAAAGTAAGCATTACGTGATTAGAGTATAAACGTTCATACCCCATCCAACCCCTTCTCCAAGAAGCGAAAACGGGGTTGGCTGGGGTATGAACTAAAACCTTAAGTTTGGCTTAACACATTTGCATATTGTAAAATTTAAAACATGATGGAATAATATGAAAGTATACAATAACTAAAGACATTTTACTATATACCTAGAAAATTCGATTCCAAGAAATAAGATCCTTGGTAACCCAACAATACAGGAATGTGTTATAAATGAGTGAATTTTAAAATATGACCAAGGATACCCCTATATAATATTTTACAAACAGAATAAACTTAAAGTGATAGCCGTTACTGTTGCCATATGCTGAACGCCCAACTGCATGTTAGTCAAGGTTATGATATTCTCAATAAAAAGAAGATATTCCAGAGTCTCTGTCTCTGCTTCCATCCTTTTGTAATTTCGTCTTCCAATAACCGTCAGTTAGACAAATGGGGAACGGTAATTTACCGTAATTACCGTTTCCACCTGCAAGTATGGGGAAATAATTTACACGCTGACATTTCCTTTTATCGTTGGTTGACTCATTGATTATTCGGCGAGATCAGCCGAGATATGGGGCTGTAAGTTGTTTGCATGCAGGATCAAACGGCAATAACCGGGACCATAAACCAGACTCGGAAAAATGAAAATCAATTAGAGCTATAACAGTGAACAGATGATAATTAAATTAATAGTTTTTGCGGTAATTGTGAAATGAAGAAGCTCTTCAGAGACGTTTCATTGATTGATTGATTGATTGATTGATTGATTGATTGATTGATTGATTGACGACTGAGTGTTCGATTTTATTCAATCAGTGTATGCGTACCTATGCAAAGAACAAAGACTAATAAAAAAACGATTAATTAGGGTTAATCAAACCAAAAACGATTAATTAGGGTTAATCAAACCAACGTCCACACTATGATCACACTATGTTGAGAGCCTCCACGGTATGTATGTATTAACATGTTCTTGTATTTAAAGGGAAACACGGTAATATTGATTGTTGTAAAACTCGCGGCGTCCCATTAGTTTTTCTACATAAATTGCAATTGTTAAGATTAATTTTAAGAATAGTATAAATCAAACTGTTTTTGTATATTATTAACTGCTGTTGATAATATTGCATCAATAATATATTTAAAACCTATAATGGAATAAGACGGAAAAAAACGAAAACTCAAAATTGTATTTAATTATATGCTAGCAGATTTAAAGTCAAGATGGCACTGAATAAATAAATCGAGACCCTAATTTCAATGCTTGATAAAGACATCACGATTGACTTGTATCCCTTTAAAGCTGATAGGTATAAGGGCAAACCTTATCGCGAATTCTCGTTTTTTAGGAAATACTTATATCAACAACAAAAAACGGTCAATTTGGTCGCATACCAATTTAACATTTTATGTATGTGTTCATGTATAACGTTGCCGAATTGTGTAAAACAATATGTTACTGGTGGTTATATTATCTACAAATATATACTCCCACACAGGCACAGTAACATCAGTAACATGTTTAATGAGTTTGTAAATATATATATAAAAATCGAACAGGAAAAACAGCCTTCAAGGACGACAGTCAACCACAAACACACACAGAAACAAAGAACACATTTAAAGATGAATAAAAGGCCAAATAAGACATCACAAACACAAACGGGTTGGCAATAGGGCTACCGCGTTGGAACGGTCAGTGGCAAAAAAGGCCACTGGGGGTTTAAACCAGGTTCTAGGGTGCATGAAACCTTACACTTACCCTACTGTCAACCCAGAAAAACGGGATAGTGTAAATAAAGAAATCCCCGCCATGAACTATTCTCTAACCAACAAGGCAGCATTAATAGGCGATATAAGTAAAACACTAGATGCTCGTGTATATATAAATATAAAAGAAATAGCCTAGAAAGCCACAATGAAGGTACTCAATGACTTGGCAGAAGCCAGAGCAACAAGAGAATAAACCATTGAGGGCACGACAAGACAAGACTGCAGACAAAGTACGGACAGAAAAGTTCGGGACAAAAGAAAGGGTAATTTCTCTCGAAAAGATTTCTGGAATAGGGCGTTGGTTTGAATTTTTTCCATCTGGTGTTAATCATCTACCCATTTCCTGAGGATATGCATCACACATGCTTTAGTATTAAATTACAACAATTGTTATACTCAGTATATTGAGGCTTCTTCGGGCAGTTTTACTTTGTATAGTGCTGACGAATTATTGCAATGGGTACATATGTTTTTATGGAGTTGACGAATTGTTGCAATGGGTACATTTGTCTTTATGGAGCTGACGAAATGTTGCAATGGGTACATGTGTCTTTATGGTGCTGACGAATTGTTGCAATGGGTACATGTGTCTTTATGGTGCTAACGAAATGTTGCAATGGGTACATTTGTCTTTATGGTGCTGACGAATTGTTGCAATGGGTACATGTGTCTTTATGGTACTGACGATATTGCAATGGGTACATATGTCTTTATGGTTCTGACGAATTGTTGCAATAGGTATGGGTACATGTGTCTTTACGGTGCTGACGAATTGTTGTAATGGGTACACGTATCTTTACGGTGCTGACGAATTGTTGCAATGGGTACATGTGTCTTTATGTTGCTGACGAATTGTTGCAAGGGGTACATGTGTCTTTATGGTGCTGACGAATTGTTGCAATGGGTACATGTGTCTTTATGGTGCTGACGAATTGTTGCAATGGGTACATGTGTCTTTATGGTGCTGACGAATAGTTGCAATGGGTATATGTGTCTTACTTGATAAGCTGTTGTTGCATTACATTCGACTAAAGTTTGTCAGGACCATAGCCAGTCCTGGGGCAAATCTCTTCTTAGCGGGGTCCGAGGACATGACCACTGAACAAATGTTGATTTCCACCTGCGATTTCCTGCGGTTTAATGCATTCCCGGGCCAGATTTTCAATTTTAAGTTAAGCAGTTATATTCAAGACTATGTTCGTGGTAGTATTTTATATTCCATTAAAATACCAACTTCAATATTTGGTACCTTCCCAAAATTCTACTGAGGCAACTGCCTCGTTGTGCCTCTTCGTAGCTACGGGCCTGTATGTTTCTTTCACATGTGTCAACTTGTGTCGCGTGCCATAATTCTAATGGACCGCGTTAAAAAACAATGTGTCGTTTATTTTCATTATATTACTATCCAGTACTCGAAAAAGTGTTTCGTTATTCTCTAGCCCAGTAAGCGTTTTCAGACGCGGTTGCACATTTCAACAGAGTATTACTGCGATTGTGTGTAAAGAATAATGACTCTATTAGGATTTGGAAATGTTACAGGACAAAAGTCCAAAATGATTAAATCTGTATCGTACTTTTCATTTTGTCTGAATGTCTTTCTGCACATGACACTATTTATGGTCATGTGAAAGAGGCTGTCGTGATTTAAACCCACCTAAATAACCTGGCAACGATTAACCGTTATCCAATATGGCGACATCTGACAGCTAGATAACGGGTACCCGGCATGCACTTTGTACCTGTTTTAAAATATGTGTACATGTGCGCACAAGAGCCGGGTTCAAGCAAAATTTAGACTGGTTAACGACATTGGAAGCTTACAACACCTGGGCGACTGATACCCGAACATTGCCGGACGATAATTTCTAATCCGCAATAAAATTTTATTGGGAAATATTTCAAGTCGACGTAGAGTACTAGAGATAAAACAGCGCAACTTTTGATGTCCCCCTGATTTATAATCGCCGTGACACATGGAACCTGATAACAGAGGTTTACGGCTCCGCTCAAGGATGTTTTAAATTCTCATATTTAACATCATAGTAAACTAGCTGAGACAAACCTATTTCCGTTTCGTTAATTTTCATCTACTATTTAAATGTTAGATAAAGAGTCAATGTTTTACTTTATGGATATACTGATATACGTAACAACAAGGTCAAACTCGAATGTCCTGTTGAAAGATGTCGTCCACACAATAGGAACAAACATACCCTACATAAAAATGAAAAAGCCATTTATATATTGTAGAGTACACAATCTTTATTTTATGCTTAGCAGTGAAATAGTGGATTTTAGCAATGAAATAAAAGTGGCATTTCATACGTGTGAAATATAGAGTTTTATTTGTTCACTGCCGGAACTACTCTTTTTTTATTTGTTTAGAAAATAACTGTTTTATTTCATCTCGAAGTGATCATGCTTCACATTTGTGAAAATATAAAGTTTAAACATTTTTCGATGAAATAAAATCTGTTATTCACTCCAAAACAACAAATATCCTCTATATACTAGTTAACAAACAAGTGTGATAGCGGGTGAATTGCAAAACGCGACCCGTAGCCCTGGGAGCTTCAGCTTAGTATATGTGCGCAATATTTTTTAATTTTTATTCACGCAGCAGAATTTTGCATTGAAAATGACCCATCAAAAACAAATTTCTCGCTTGCAATTCTTTATTTCTCGACCGAATTTGAAAAGTAAGGTATTTTTATTTACCACTAAAAACGTATGTTTCACCGAAATACAACTTATTGAGGTAGTAGATGAATTTTGTCTAAAAAGTCCAATAAACCTTTGGCTGGAACAAGCGCCCCTAACAAGTCAAAAGGAACGTGTTGAAAAATAAAATAAATAAATATATATATGTCATTATGGTTGTACTTCGTATGCTGTAGCTGGACATTTTTACAAAACGAAGCGCAAACAAGCGTCCTAATACAGCAGATGGCATGGGAAACATCATACTTCTAACCAGATATGTGCCACACACAAAAAATAAGTATATAGAAAGTTATTTTTATTTATTTTACGATATAAAAACACAAATAAACTCCCTAGCAAACCACATAGAAAACTACATTTGTTCAATGTTTTTTTTATCATATATAAATGATTTTATTAAAATTAATATCGACCAGTCGCAAACACATTCCAATTGCAACTTCCCCGTGATTTTAATTAAGCTTTTAAATGACACAGAATTTGTCGTTGGCTTGGATATTCCGGAAGGGATGGTGGTCGGTTGTCTCCCACCTGGGTAAAAAGTGACGTGTTATCAAAGTGCTCTTTGCATATCTCACATTATTGAACGCTTATTAATAGCCCACTTCCTATGAGTGTCTAAAAGCGTCGTGGGTTTTGTAAAGCGTCCACATGACAACAAATTGATCCAGGTAAAATTATCTCCGGTATCTTGCAATCTAGAAAAATCCAGCGGAGTCCCGCGTTATCAGGCGGGAACGTATCTAACCTTGAGTGATGAAAACACCAAATTAGAGGAATAAGTCTCATCAAATAAATATTATCTATTTAATTTTCCTTTTAACTTGATGATAATGTACAAGTTTCACTAGACAAGAGAAATCCAATCTCGTTAAATATATGATAGGGCACTTTGAGCATATATTGTCGGGGCAGCACAGTCGGTGGCGATAGTATACGGCTAAAATTATATTCCTGAAATAGGTGTGGTGTTTTTTAAGAAGCCATCGGCGACCTTACAGTGTGATACTGTGTTCATATTAAGCCTGTTATTAATCGCTTGAACTGTCATAAACGACTTCTGTTATGGACAATTTATCATAATCAGACTTAACATGTCTTGTATTACATTTGTATCTAATTAACGCCATTTATTTGAACACAGACATACATCTGGTCCCTTAAATGCCCCATGTGCATCGCCATATTGTTTTTACCGAACGACGGCGCTGTGCTTTGTACACCGCTTTGTACACGCACGCGCCGGTGTCATAGTAGAAATCGCAACACAGTGGTCAGCACGTGATGGTGACAAACTAGACGGTGAGATCGGCATTAAATTATGAAACAATGTTTCCATTTGCCATTGAACACCACATCGATGAGTTCTTTATTTAACAATTAAATCCTACAGCCATTTACATACGTCGAACAACAAGAGTGGTTCGCGTTTGTTGTAACGGTTTTGTTGGAGAAACGAGTGGAAAATGAGTTTCAGTCCAGCACAATGAAATCTAGATTTATGATAAAATGGTGTATTAATATGAATAGCGGTTGAACTAGATGGTGACACATTTGAGAGTTCTTCAGATAATGAAATTAATGGAAGGAAAATGAAACCAGTAACAAAAGGTGAAATGATGGAGATGTTGCTGAAGGCATACATGCGTTTTGGCGAAAAAAAAGTATTACGCCGATCGTTTGAATCTGATTATTCTATAACGATGGAAGACAGTGTAGAGAGTGAGGAAATCACACTTATATAGATTAATCATGTATCGACATATTAATATATTCCTTTCGAATAAAATTTAAGCAAGTGTTTAGATGACCAGACTGGACAATTCAGTCCTAATGTCTAACCACAAAGTCCAAAATACAAACCCAGTCAGAACTAACCATAATCCGTTCGAAGATGTCGTAAAATTAAAAGACAAAACATGACCCTAAACACATGCAAAATATTAAGTAATGTGCTTTTATTTCCATGTCATAATCCTTCGAAGACAACATTCAAAATGATAGACTATATGATTTGATTGACTCTAAAATTTCCCTGATAAAGTTATTTGAACTCTGACCATATTATTTGAACATGCTCGTGTTTGAACAAGGTGTCTATTTAGACACAATCGTTCAGTAAACACGCCATGTTTGTGTTTGTACACACACATTTATCTGAAAACTCTCAAATTTGTGTAACCTATATATTTATACATATGTAATTATGTTCCTTGTTGTTGCTCAGTTTTTGTCTCAATAAAAAGGCCGTGTTTCTAAGTTCTATTGAAGTTATTATTGTTTTAGCACAAGGCTCGCCATATTGACAATTATTATGAAGGTTAAAGTAGCTATCCCGAAAACAACAGCTACATTTTACAACATATGTACACCGTTTTTAAACTTACTGACAACGAGGTATATGTATAACTTCTCATATATTTTGAGAATCCAAACTCTGTAGAAACAATATAAATGGCTTAACCAGCCGGGCCAAACTCCCAAAACTGGATCGTTGAATTAAGAGTTACCTATTCATAATTCATTTTACACATATTCAATCACATATTTTAAAAACCCGTGAATAAACCTATACTTTTTAATCGGCACATATACATTAGTATATGACCTGAACACCTTGACAGAGTTTTGATAAACGGTCTTATAGCGTAATTTTGCCGATATTTGGCGGGTTAGCTTCTTTAAAAGATCCAAAGGCAATTGTGAACGCTTCAACTCGTGCATACGTTATAATTTGTTATACGATTGGGTATTATGTCGGTACATTTCTAAGCATGGACACTTTGGGTGAATATCTAAAACATTAGAAAACGTTCTTTCACATTTTCTTTATCTAATCACTATTAAATTTTCATATTTGAAGATGCATACCTAATACTCCCTGTTCAACTTTTATGACATACTTTTAGGTCTTGTAAACGGCGACTCGTTGGCGATATTGGAATGAAGGAATATAAATTAGGAAGAGACGATATTGAACAATCCTATGTCGACGGGATACGAGCTTCCGATACATTAAGGGATGATTATGATGTGACCTAGAACGTTGTACTTTTTCATATCTGATAGAACATCCTGCATTCTGCTACGTAAAACGTCCAACGGGCGTACATATTTCGATTTCTTGAGGCGCTTGTAACGCGGCCATATAGGAATCGCTTGTTTCTCTTGTACGTCCCGGTCCTATCCCGTCCCGCTCGTCCCGCCTTTATAACTACAACAATAACAACAACAACAACAACAACAACAACAAGTACTTGCATTAGATGATATTTGAAAAAGAAAGAGGATTCACAGTCGATAAAACCTACTTTTTGTGTCCGATTTTACTCAGATTTGATGACAGCCAATAAATCTATAAGAGCTTGGTAGGTTTTGGTAAGTTTTGAAAACGAAACAAAAATGAGACCTTCAATGGACAAGTTATGGCCATTTAAATTGGTAACTCTTATGTTTATAATCCGATGTTAATAAATTGCAAACGTGTGCGAGCTGTTATCAATATTTAGTCTCTGGCCAAGGTAGGTAAAGATCAGATGCAAAATGAAGGTACTAGAGTGTTGACACTGCAACATACAGCATTTATCATTAAATCAAGGGCTATGACTTTGATGTTTATTTTGTTGTGATCTTGGTGAATTTCAAACTCGTCCGAGCCTTCGTCAATATTATGAATCTGACCAAGTTCGGTAAAGATCGGGTGCAACTGTAACGTGCTAGAGTGTTGACAGCGAAACGTTAACGGACGACTGATGACGACGAACGAAGAACGACGTACAAACAACATACATGACATATGACCTATACTGGCTTGCCATTGGTCAGTAGAGCTAATGATCAACGTTGAAGAGAAATTAACTACATGTATTCGTATTCAACAAGTTTAAGTCGGAAACGAAACAAATGCGACCTTTCATGGTCATTTTATGACCATTTAATGTTTGAAGAGATTTTGTGTTGGCCTTGTCTCGTCTCTTGTGTCACTTGTTCTGTCTTCTAATGCATTCGCAGTCAAACGAATGCTCTCATTTGGCGATAAAATAAAAATTAAAAAACTCGCCGAAACAGCTAAATGTGTTTCAAAATTGTTTGCTCTTTTTGTTCTTTACTTTTAAGAAAAGTTACAATCAATCGTGTGAAAGAAGTTGTTGATAATTGCAGTATATGTAACGCATCATATGTGCAGCATATGTAAATGCAGCAGAGGTGTAGTATATGTAAGTGTGGAATAGCTGCAGTATAGGTAAGTGCTGCATAGGTGCAGTATATGTAAGTCTGGCAAAGGTGCAGTATATGTAAGTGTGGCATATGTGCAGTATATGTAAGTGTGGCATAGGTGTAGTATATCTAAATGTGACATAGGTGCAGTATAGGTAAGTGTGATATAGGTGTAGTATATGTAAGTGCAGCATATGTGCAGTAGATGTAAGTGTGACATAGGTGCAGTATATGTAAATGTGGCATAGTTGTAGTATATCTAAATGTGACATAGGTGCAGTATAGGTAAGTGTGACATAGGTGTAGTATATGTAAGTGCAGCGTATGTGCAGTATATGTAAATGTGACATAGGTGCAGTATATATAAGTGTGGCATATGTGCAGTATATGTAAGTTTGGCAAATGTGCAGTATATGTAAGGGTGGCATAGGTGTAGTATATCTAAATGTGACATAGGTTTAGTATGTAAGTGCGGCATAAGTGCAGTATATGTAAGTGTGACATAGGTGCAGTATATGTAAGTGTGACATAGGTGTAATGAATGACTGAATGAATGAATGGTGTTTTACGGCACGTCGACAAACAAAAAGGTCATACTGTGCGCAAAAACCTATGAATCATGAAGGAAGGAAGTAGTAGTTAAAATAATGTAAACGTATAAAGATAAAACTATCTACAAATAAGGGATGATATGGTAGCAACATAAACTATGTATATATGTAAATCAACAAATGTAAACAAGTAAATATATATAGGAAAATATTATATTGATTTATAAAGTCTGATTTCTTTAAGGAAATCTAAAAAAGACTAAAATCTATAGTATCAAATAACTCTGTCAAAGTATTAACTACATAGGTGAAGTATATCTAAATGTGACATAGGTGCAGTATATGTAAGTGTGACATAAGTGCAGTATATGTAAGTACAGTATATGTGCAGTATATGTAAGTGTGACATAGGTGCAGTATATGTAAGTGCGGCATAGATGCAATATATTTAAGTGCCGCATAGGTGCAGTATTTGTAAATGTGGCAAAGGTGCAGTATATGTGTGACATATGTGCAGTATATGTAAGAGTGACATAGGTGCAGTATATGTGTGACATAGGTGCAGCATTTGTAAGTATGGCAAAGGTGTAGTATATGTAAGTGCGGCATATGTGCAGTTTATGTAAGTGCGGCATAGGTGCAGTATATGTGTGACATAGGTGCAGTATATGTAAGTGTGACATAGTTGCAGTATATGTAAGTGCGGCATAGGTGCAGTATATGTAAGTGCGGCATAGGTGCAGTATGTGTAAGTGCGGCATAGGTGCAGTATATGTTAATGTGTCATGGTTGCAGTATATGTAAGCGCGGTATATTTGCAGTATATGTAAGTGCGGAATAGGTGCAGTATATGTAAGTGCGGCATAGGTGCAGTATATGTTAGTGTGGCATAGGTGCAGTATATGTAAGTGCGGCATATGTGCAGTATAGGTAAGTGCAGCGTCGGTTGATAAGTACAGCATATATAAGTGCAGTATAGGTTCAGTATAGGTAAGTGCAACATAAGTGCAGCATATATACTGAAAAAGTGCAACAAAGGTAAGTGCACTATCTAGGCTGATAACAAGATGAAGCCATCCCCTCCGGTGGCCTTTCCGTGGTATCATATGTCCATCCGATTTACAGTTGACGCTCATCCTACGGTCCTACTATTTGTTGACAAACCACTTGTAAATCCACAATATCGTCTTAAAACGTACTTCTTTGTAGCATTACAGAATGTTTATAACTGTATAATCTCGGCAGTAAAACAGTCATGAAAATCTGGACGTGTAATAAAACGGTAATGGTCTATCGTGAACTCATTTACCTGCCCTTGACAGCTCTTCAGTCGGGGAGGCGAGGAATTTTCAAAAGAAATGAAGTTTTATTGTTTATATTTGTCAAGTGTGAGATCAGAAAATACGATGTCGTAAATACGTGTTTATTCATTAAACTTGCAAGTGCGAAGAACAATGAGAATTTAGTGTGACGTTTATACTTTATAAAAGAAAATGTAAGCACAGATTTACAGAGAAGCAAAGATCTGAGCTTGGGAGCCTGTCATTGGACAATTTGACAATCCGAGAAATAAAACCCGATAATTACCTTCAAAGAAACGTGTTTGGTTTAAATCAGCCTGAAACGATTTGTGGAACGGCATGCGGTTATTTTTTTACATTTATATTCTCTAAGAAATTTGCATATATGTATGACATGTGGTGAAAAAAACGTGCATCAATAGAAACTCAGACGCAGGGCCTCATGGTGGAACCCCCATGGTACGCTAAAGGCTTTAGCGTACCATGCTAGCACTCTACCAACTGAGCTATCGAGGGCATACGGTTAGCAATCAACGTTTCACCATATAACTGTACCCGGTTACAAACACCTCAACAATACTGAAATTTGTCAATTTATTTCTAATTATACAAGGGAACGAACCACTACTGGTGTTTCTAAAAAACATCTCGGGAGATCTTCCAAATGTAATAGGTAGAGGTGAAAAATCGTGCCCCAGTCGGGACTCGAAACCAGGACCTCTAGTCTACCTTACTAGCTGTCTATCTACCAACAGAGCTATCGAGGACACAGGTCCACAATCGACAGTCATCATAAGCTGTCCATCGGGTTAGATGTACTTTATACAAGGATGAGTGCAAATAAAAAGGGGATTTTTTCCAAGTGTTGCGATAAAAGTAAATGCCTGTGTTATCGCCTTCGATAACTGTGCTAAATTAAAGGCGATTAGATACGCAATCAGATGGTTTAAGGAGGATGGCCGTGCTGAAGTTTGGTTAAATGTCCTTGCTTCTTGTGTTTTACTTATATTGCCTATTAATGCTGCCTTGTTGGTTATAGAATAGTTCATGGCGGGGGTTTCTTTATTTACACTGTCCCTTTTTATTGGGATGACAGTAGGGTAAGTGTGAGGTTTGGTGCACCCTAGAACCTGGTTTAAACCTCCAGCGGCTTTTTTTTGGCCACTGACCGCTCCAAGGCGGTAGTCTTTTTTGTGTTTGTGACGTCATATGCTTGTATTCCTTTTTAACATTGCCATTCATGTTTGTCGTGTTGCGTATTTGGGGGTTTTACTCTATTCTGTGATAGCTGCATTTCCTGTTCGACTTTTATACTTATTTTTCTAAAGAGAATAATGTTTTTAACCTCGACTCTGGATCCTGCATTTACAAGTCATAGTCAATCGACTTCACCAAAGTAGATTAGTCGCGGAAGCCAAATAACGGGAATTTTCAAACAGTTTTACTACGTGAACACTGTTTGCGACCTAGCTAATATTTTATATTTGAACATAGCTTAAACCGATTTTTGTTGGCAGATAGCAAATATGAACTGAATACCTCCTTTGTTTCAACAAAAAGCAAAAACAAATCGGCATTCTTTAATAAGTCGTATTGAAAATACTCATAATCCATTCGAAATTCTGATCAAAGAACATTCACGTTCAAGATATGTCATCGGTTCCCAGATTATCATGTCAAAATATTGCCGCGCCTTATGATTCAGTTAACAATCCCCTAAATAAACCCTTCACTATGCCCCTGATTAAGTAGAAATTGGCAAGATATACGGGTCTTATTTATTACATACCGTATTTCTTTGTAATTTATAAATTTCATGTGACAAAATACCGCTCAACGGTACAATAAACCCAAGACCAATCAATAAACCACGAACATTCAGTTCCCGAACGACGTTATCATAGAATATTAGATATGCCGAAGGTTTGAATATAGTGGGAAAGCCGCAAGAATACGATTATTCTCAATGGTTATAGAAATGTTTTCAATAAGGGAATAACATTATCAACATATTATCGACTAGGAACTTCAATTCTTCAATTCTTCATTCTCTATTGATATCTGCAGCTTTGAACGGTCTGTTATTTATAATAAGCCTGCGGACTGTACTATAAAACAAGAAAGGCAGATTGGCGTCGTCTATCGGTCTTTTCTTTCTGTTTTCTAAAGTTACAACCAGACTTTATTTCTTGAAATCGGTTGAAAGATAACCATTAAACTCTATTTTAGACGGAGTGCTTTCCTTTTGAAAATGCATTTGCCGTAAAACAGTGCTCAGTTTTACGACTTTCCGGTTATTAAAGTACGCGTCAACTTTCTAACTATTGCATGGTTGTAATAACTACCTGGAAGCCAATACATACGGGCACCGCTGTCTATACAATTGCAACCTAGTATAGATCGGTTTGTAAGTGGCTAGACTAAACGACCTTTGTCTTTTATTACAGAGAAACATATATGAATGCTCAGTCTGCACCACTAAATATTTAAAAAAGAATTAATCTACATAAATGATTGAGAGAGAGAGAGAGAGAGAGAGAGAGAGAGAGAGAGAGAGAGAGATGTTGTAAGACTCCATCATGATTATTGACGTGGAATCACAAACACTTCGCCTCGGAATCAGTTGTTCATTCAGGAGCGAGACCCTCGCTGAAATTCTGACTCAGGGTGGGGTGGGTGGATAGTGGGTGGCTACGATTTCCTTATCCCTTATAGCTCCTAATGGATTATCTATTCTTCCTTAGTGTTATTGACTCAGTCAGATTTGCTTAATTAGATAAGTTAGTGGTCTATTTGTAAAATATAAAAAATGATTATTTGTGTTACCTTTTTAACTTGAGAATGGTTTATTTTAAAAGAGAAGTGGGAGGTATATAAGAAAAACACTATCTCACATGAGAGACCTCACATGAGAGAAAATGTAAATTGGTGAAACATCTTCCTTGTAGAAAATGTTAGAGTACTGTGAATGTATTTGCAGTTTTAGATACAGGTCACAATTTAATTTGAATTAGGAACCCTTCTTTAGCTTGCATTATACGTGATCACCTTTGCTTTTTGCTTTTATTGTCTTTAATGCTGCCGAACTAGGTAGAATCCCGGTGGAGTTTTTTTTGTTTACACTGTCCGGGATGACAGTACGGTAAGAGTGGGGTTTGGTGAACCCTAGAACCTCGCCTTATTGCCACTGACTGTTCCAAGGCGGTACGCCTGTTGTCAACACTTTCATGTTTTTGTTTTCCCGTACTTTAATAGTAAAACAAATATGACTGTGTCCGTGTATTATTTATTTATTTATTTATTTAACTCAGGTTAAAAAGCTAACACAAATAATCATTTGTATACGACGTTTGAAAAGAATGGTTATATATATATATCAATATATGAAGCTGGTGACAGATAATAATTATGCATCAACACACTGTAGATATATATTTATTTAAATATACGCTTTTATACTCTCCCTAAAGATCAACCACGTGTTAGTACTGTCACGTGTTAGTACTGTCACATGTTAGTACTGTTCTCTTTAATGATGCAAACATATTTTATTGCAAACAAACTATATGTGACAAAATTGACTTTAAATGTTGCCATTTATTGCCGTGTATATACCCTATGTATTTTGATGTGTCTGTGTACGCATGGACCAAAAGGTATTTTGTAGGTTGAATAACGCATATTAATGTCAATATTTAATTTATTGGTCTTCAGTCATTAAAAGCGTCAACCGAAAATGGAATCCAAATACACCTTTTCATGTTCTACATGACCCAAATGATTATTATTTTTTCTGTTTTCGGATTCCGAAGTTAGGACCTTCTAAATACTTTTATTATATTATGTAATGCTTATTGCCAAAATAAACTGTTTTAAGCTGTTGTGAAATGAAGAAAATCACATTTACATTCAGTATTATATTATTTAAAATCAATTTTATATTTAACAATGATCCTTGGAAGAATTCAATTTCCGGAATTCTCAATAAAATCCTTCCATCGGAAATGCTAGTATGCATTGGTAAAACTTAATTTGGATTAGGCTGGATTCCTCTATCCATTCCTAAAACTTTCTTACACTGAAAATCGTATTTCTCTTGGGGGCAAAATTTCTAATTTCCTTTTAGAAAGTTTGCAACTTTTTTTTCAATAAAAGCAATTAATACTGCCCGAAATTACAGCAAAGTGTGAAAAGTGACAGTGTTTATTTTGCTATCTAACTACATTAGGGTACCAACGTAGCAACAATCCGCGACTTCCCTTCACCAATAAACTAATAATGAACACACAAAAGTGCAATGTTGCCAACAATGGCTGCTTAATAGCGAGTTAAGTTAGAAATAAAGCAAATGATAAGTATGTATTTTCCTTAACACGTCCAGTAACGATCGACGTCACGATGAGTCCATTAGACTGTACCCGTGACAATGGGAACTATTTACTGACGGCGGAGTGGTACATTTGTGACAAGTTCATTTAAAACGAGAAGCTTAGTGTCACAGTTAAATTTTAATGTATCTATTATTTGATATATCTTACAATGTATGTCATCATCTCGAGAGAGAGATCAGTGTCCATCTTTTCACTATTGTGTTAATATTGTACAATTAAAGTTAACTTCCTGTACAGCCAATTGACTGAATGGCATAGAGATGTAACATTTGTTAAGTTTAAACATTTCGAAATAAAGGAGTAAACATTTGGAGCGTTTTTTGTTTCGTTTTGTTATTCGTTATTTTTCTCTAAATCCGTTTGCAAAAGTCGAACTAAATTGCTAATATTTTGATAAACACATACAATATAAAATACATATACTACATTATATTAATAATATACATGCACTTTGTCAAATTAACACAACTGCAACATATGTTGAAAACCAGAAAAGTGAGAAAGTGTCGATTCTTACGGATGGCAGGAGTGTACAGTACTGGTTCTACCCAAGAAAATGGGTGGCCTTATTTTTACCACAAAAAAAGTCGACCGTCATATATAACCTTACATGTGTTGAAAATGACGTAAAACACCATAAAAACAAACAAACAAACAAACAAACAAACAAACGAAAATCAGAAATAAAGCTGTTTATATTTGTTACACTGATCCGGTTATCATGTTCCTGTCGCAGACATTGGATTAGGGTTAAAGAACAAGTACTAAACAATTAAACAAGATATATATATATTTACTACATTGTTATCGGTGAAATATTGGGATTTTTCGGTGAAAGAATATTTATAATCGCTAAATATTAATAACTAACTCTAAAAATGACTAACTGCGACGCTGAGTTATGACGTCAATAACGTGTTGCTGACGTCGACGTCATCCGCCATTAACGTTTAATGAAGCGAAAACTTTCGGTTAAAATCATGCATAAATGTATTTAAAATGTAATAAATAGATTATTAACTGCTGGGTTCGATTATAGGGAAATCCTTCACTCGATGGTAGGCGTGTTTTGTTTTTTCACTCTCTCGCACACGCTCGTTCGTGAAAAGAACACACGTCTACCTTCTCGTGAAGGATGTCCTTATAATCGTTCTCAGCAGTTAAATAATCTTTATATAGGCGATGTACGCACATACACTATAATCCACAGTACTAGATATGTACACTACTAGCTAGATATATATATATAGTAATTACATATATATGATTTCCAAGTGTCATTACTTTATATTAACAAATAAAGGAAAGATAAACATTATCCTATTACCGCCGTCTTCGTATGTACACATATTTAGTGATATAAAAAACAATAACTCCGTTATGTATATATAAACTTGTAAAGATATGATTCTTATGTGTGTTTAACAAACAAAATAATCTAAACGCATGCGTGTAAAGCCAATAACGCCAATAAAGATTTAAACCTCACTTTCTCAATGTTTACATATTAATCTATATTTCAATCTGTCTTTAATTTTGACAAATGTACAATAGCTAAATCTGCACATCAATGCCTACGAGAATATATTCGCAAATGCTGTGTTTATTCTAAATAAAACCAAATAAGCTTAGCGTAAAAAGGGTATTAAACATTTAATGGATAACGGATTTAGTTGAAGATAAATATGGCATCAACCGCTCAATAGTTCTGTTGATCGAATTCCATCTTTTAAATGCACCTGTCGCTTTGTCAATATTATAACTCTATCAGCTCACTCAGAGAATTAGGAAGAAAAAATGGCTGTTTGTTGTTAGTACTTTGTTTTAGTTGTTACACTCTGTGTTTTGTTAGGGTCATATCGTTTACAACAAAATCAATTTGTAGAAATTAAAAGTACTTGTTTTAGTTTTTACATCTTCTGCTTTGTCGGGGTACTTTTTCCGTCTACACTTAATGAGGGGGGAAAACGAAGCGTAAAAAATCCAAGTGTAGAAGCTAAAAAGATCCGTACCAAGATGAAATAAAGCCGAGCACTAAGGTCGTAATACGTTATTCGGCAATACTATTTAACGAGATGGTGCAGTCTGGTTTACCTATATTCCGGAGGTTCTCTAACAAGTACCTTACTATACAATAACACGTTATAAAAATACGATAATTTTAAAATTAATAAAATATAAACATAACTTCAAGATAGCATGGAGCCTTACGAAAAGGAATCGCTGGCAGGTAACCTCTGTATAGCCATTGCCATCAGCCATTGGCATTGGACGCAAAGTCAAGTCATATCTGGAGATACATGAGTACCTGTTTAATATTGAATATATTAAACAAGTTGGATAAACTTATATAATTTAATGCTTTGTCGAGCATCTTAAGAATTTTACCCAACAAGTTCAATAAAATCAATATTAAGTAGGCACGAATGTGAGATTCTATTTATCACAAAACTCGAAAAATGTCACGTAGCGTACATTTATTAAGGAGGTTGGCTGGGAAAGGACGTAGTGATGAGATTTTTTTTTAATTCATATTTAAAGCTTCTTTGGTATAATTTAGATTCAAAAATATCAAAAAAAGGCTAGGTCACCACGCTTTTTTTCCCACTAGACGTTATTGAAGAAGGCATATATTTCTAACTTCAAAATTTCACTAAAAAGAGGAAAAATATTGTCATTGAACATTTTCACAATTGTTTTCATAACATTACGTTTATTGAAAAACAACAATTAATTTTCGATTGCATATATACATATCTTTCAAATCATACAAAAGCAATTGTAATCCTCGTTCGTCTTTTTACTTTAAAAAGCAAACATATATGGACCGTACCCCACCCACTTTTGTTTTTACCGAAAAATTAATTCAAGATAAAAAAATATGTTCTAATGATCAACTTTTTTTAAAACTTGTATATGTCAAGGTCCTATGGCGTTTCTTTCAAAACAAGTAAAAAAATATATAGGTCACCAGGCTTCTAATGATTTTTTATTAAAAATTCTTTAAATTACACCCATTTTGGAGTTATTTTGACATTTTCAATGTAAAATACTGTACACATAATATTGACATGGAGTTCGAAAATAAAATTAGCTCAGTATCTACTTTTATATATATATTCCACTACTGAAAAGCAAAAATCTGATTTATTCTATAGCAAAAGGATAAATTCTACTCAGAGCTACCCATACCCCCTATTTTGTTGACAACAAAAAATGATCACAAATGAGAAAAAATATGAAGAAAAAAAATTTGTTTAAAATGTGGTATCTTAAATCCTACATTATATCCATATCTACTAGAATGGAAAAAATGAAACAATTCTGTTGTCAAATAAAACTATGATTTAAAAAATAAAATGTTTAGACTTGAAGATGTCAAAACTTGCCCAGCCAACATCCTTAAATAACCGTTGTCTTATGATGACGCTCGTATGTATCGCTTGATGACGTCATATATTGCTTCGGTCATCTCCGTACGACACCGAACAAAGGAAATGCCTCGTCGCTATTACGGCGATACACACCGAGCTGAACGGAAGAGAACGAACGATAAATCGGCCTTCATTTGCAAATGTATTTTTATACACATTTAGTGACATTAAAATACAATGCCATGATTTCATTACACTAACACATCCTAAAGTATGCGATAAAATGGTATTAAAGCCATCAGTGTGTCGTCATCACAAATTGTCTTTGTTGAACATTGGACAATCTGTTACATTCCCTTTCGTAGCATGTTAAGGAAACACGCGCTTGATAAGCTTATACAAATATATTCGCGAGTGAAAATCGAAAATCTCGTCTCTAAATTGACAAATTTATCTATCTGTATTTGCTATTAATTCAAACACAAACTTCAAGTCCATGTTAACAGTAATAAAAGTGTTTACTCCATTCCAGTATATCTACATTCAGAAACTGGAGCGCACAGATGACCTCTTACAATATCAAAATATTTGCTTTTTTTGCTATCTCGATGAAGAAATATTGTATAATTGTGCACTTACAGATTATATGCTGTGAATTGATACAATGTCAAGATATGTGTGTGTGTTTAAAATGGAAAACAAACACTTGCATAAAATTGAAAAACAATTGTAAGACCAGGCCAGCGACTGTTTGTATAGTGTTCTTGGAGAGGCTCGGGAAAGAAAACTTGTTGAAAGTGGCTGAGCTATCTCATAGATATAAAAACACAAACTTTACTTTTTTTGAATGTGCGTATGCGTACATAATATGTGTAGTTCTTATAGAAGGAAATAAGTGACCCCCACCTCTCTCACAAACACACTCTCACCCTCCCCCGCACACACAAAATATAACGAAACATATTAGTCAAAATTACGAAATTTTTTAAAACAACTGGCAACATGGACATATGGGCTTCGACCACGACGTTACCACACCGCAATGGGAGTTATTATTGTTCATAATGTAAGTTGATTAAACAAATATATCTTGGCATTTCGTCGGCAATACATACTACTTTCTAAGTTATATGTGCTTCTTTCAAAAGGGTAACTGGTCACTGTTATCTAAGTTATTGAAAGTAATTAGATCATTATTAAAAGGAAACAAAGAAGCAAACATGTGTTTACATTATTCGTTTTACAGACAGGCAAGAAAACGCAATGGGAAAGGTGTTGTCCAAACGGGAAAGTATTTCATAAAAAAAAATTTCGTCGTTGTAAGTGTAAACATACACTTAAACGATGAACTATTGCTAAGTGTAACAGGAAATATCACTATTTTAAACTGTTTTTATTCACTTAAACTCTATAAATTCGTGTTTTTAATTAGTTCCGGTATCGTTTACTTACTGTCCGGTTTGTTTACATAAAAACGATTCAGCTAGACTGATTGAGATTTGTTCAAAACAGGACAGTTTTGGTGTTAACATTTTACATTTTATATGTTGTGGTTTGAGGGGTCGGAGAAACTTTCAGACGCGGTGGCTGGGTTCCTGGCAGTCGCATATTTCCGTAATAAATGCAACTGGAAAGCGAGGTTAAAGGTGCACATGTACACATGCAGCAGAAAAACGCATGTTTCCCAAGAGGATATATATTGCAATACAGAAAAAATTAAAAAGAATGTCATAAAAAATATCGCCTCTTGTATAAAGCTGTTCTCTCCATTTTCGCGTTTTATGTATTTCTAAATTTTCTATGAGTGTTGTTGACCAAAAAACTTGTTCCATAATGTTACATTTATAGTATCATACTATATTTTGTACTGCGTTTTTTTCTCTGACCTATAAAATGTGGGTTGTTATAGGTCAACGTTCTTATGATATGGTTAAACAATAGTGTAAAGTTTTTTTTTTTCCTCTTTTCAATAGTTTTCCTTTTTATTTAGAGTTTAAAATTATATTCTGCTGCGTGGTACGAATTATTTTTCAAATCGACTGTTTTTGAAAGGTTTTACAAATTAAAAACTCCTTTGAAAGTTATGAGATTCAATTCGTATTGAAAATAAAAATTATACTGTAGACGGAGCGATACATTGTGTATGTAGTAATAATATGAAATGAAGACAATTCTTTCAATAGTTCTATAGAATTTCAAAAACGTTAACATCAGAGGCATCAATGAGCGGTTTAGTTTCGCGATCTTTTACAAAATAAAACCCCGCTAGTTCTAAACAGTCAGTATTCTCATCGGTTCGTGATATCGACGAGCTATTTAATACAATGCATCAACACCTTATATGAACTTTGAATCGCTTCTTTTTATATTTCTTTATAAAATATTTAATATAAAAGACTTAAACCTCTTTCAAACGTTTTCTCTTTATCATAAATGGTGTTCGTCTAGATGAAACTCATAAAGGATTCTTCAACAGGGTGTAACTTTTACAGGACCTTCGTTATTTGAAGTGGATTTCTTAGATTCATCCAAATTTTTGGATTGAATTGCAACATGGTTTTTACAACTGACATATACAAATATATCCCTTTTTTTTTTTTTTTTTTTTTTTTTTTTACAGTTTTTGCAACATTGGACGTCTTATCCACGGTGGAAATCGTCTAAACCCACCAATACAGCACGTATACCATATTATTAAATATTCACTATTTCCTGTTATTATATCCTATCATAATTCATGTTTACCTGTTTTATTTGGTGTGTGGAGAGTAAAAAAGTATATAAAGGGAATGTAGTCAAACGGCCAAACTTGGAAAAGGGTGAAATAATTATCAAACTCGGATGATAAAAAAAGAAGACATGACCATTTGAAGTTGTTTTATTAAACGGACATGAAATCCACCATTTTGAGAGCTTTGACATCACAGTTCTAAATGACCATATATGGAATATTTATGAATATGATAATTTACTGATTTATAGGACAAAAATAACAGTAACTGTATGAAAAATATGTATACTTAAGGGTAATAATGCATTATATGACCAGTAAAAGATTTAGCATTCATTTGCAGTGATTGTCTTTGCTTTAAATGATATTTATATCAATATGCTTTATATGGTAATTTAGAACTATGACGTCAAAGTTTTCCAAATGGCGGCTCCTATATCCGTTTTTGAACAACCTTTATTTTTTTTAAATGCTCGTATCTTCTTCGTTTTATCATCCAATTTTGATAATTCTTTCACCTTTTTCCAAAGTCAGGGCTCTAAATAATAATGATTCTGTGCTTGTATGCCTACAGTTCCTTCAATTAGAACTTAATTGCGAATGTTATTTTTCAGTTAGTGCATGCAGTGTTCAAGGATGGTCTTCATGTTTAAAACTAATTAAAAATTACACCGAATACACAAGACATAGTTGACTTTATATTTCATACATAATAAAATAGTGTCTCCCTGAATCTGAATATCTTAAAGCGTTAAATGTAGGCTATGTGGTAATATTTCGACATTCGTATGATATCAAATGCTATTTTTAGCTATTAAATATATGCCCACGTCTTGTGAACGTTAAAATAATGTCTCTTGTAGCCAGGCGTGTCTTATACTACAAGGTTGTATTTGATTTTATTGCTTTAACCACTAGTGTTAAAAATTATGCGACCATGATTTCGAAACTGCGTTTTATTGATTTCTGTTATTAGCTGCTTGTGTAATTCAAACTAAAGTATACACTGGCATGGTACTACTTTGGTGGGAAATATACTGGTATGGTACTAACTTGGTAGGAAACACACTAGTTTGGTACTAATTTGGTGAGAAATACACCAGTATGGTACTAACTTGGTAGGAAATGCACTGACATGTTACTTTGGTAGGAAATACACTAGTATGGTTCTAACTTGGTAGGAAATACACTAATACGATACTAACTTGGTAGGAAATATTCTGGCATGTTACTACCTTGGTAGGAAATACACTATTGTTTGGGGCGCTTGTTTTAGCCAAAGGTTTTTTGGACTTTTCAGACACAATTCACCTAGTACCTAAATATTTTTAAGTTGTATATCAGTGAAACAGAATTTTTTAGTGGTAAAGAAAAATGATTTACTTTTCAAAATTGGTTAAGAAATAATAAAAAAATGCGCGAAAGTTGTTTTTGATGGGTCATTTTCATGGCAAAATTCTGCTGCATGATTTTTTTTAGAATATTTATGGTTTTAAATGGTTGGATATTCGTAACTTAAGACACCCTGAAAGTTTTATAGCAAAATATGAAGGCTAACTGAAGTCATTGGAAATTTCTTAGTTTTCTGCTGTCCCACCAACAAGGAAGTTACATGGGAAAAAAACATCAAAATTCATTTGGACTGTAAAATATTTATTTCTCAGCCGATTTTCAAAACTAAGGTATTTTTATTTACCACAAATACCAGTTCTAATGATATATAACTGAAGTCATAAATTAAATTGCTCAAGCTACTGTAGAAAAAACTTTGGTTGAAACAATATTATGGTTCTCAGTAACTTGGTAGGAAATACACTAGTAGGGTACTAACTTGATAGGAAATACACTAGTATGGTTCTAACTTGGTAGGAAATACACTAGTATGGTTCTAACTTGGTAGGAAATACACTAGTATGGTACTAACTTGGTAGGAAATACACTAGTATGGTTCTAACTTAGTAGGAAATACACTAGTATGGTTCTAACTTGATAGGAAATACACTAGTATGGTTCTAACTTGGTAGAAAATACACAAGTATGGTTCTAACTTGGTAGAAAATACACTAGTATGGTACTTATTTCGTGCGAAATACATTAGTACGGTTCTAACTTGGTAGTAAATACACTGGTATGGTACGAACTTGGTAGGAAATATACTAGAATGGTACGAACTTGGTAGGAAATACACTATTATGGTTTTAACTTGGTAGGAATTACATTAGTATGTTACTAACTTGGTAAGAATACGATTATGGTTGTAACTTGGTAGAACTATATCAGCATGGTACTAACTTGGTAGGAAATACACTAGTTTGGTATGAACTTGGTGGGAAATACACTAGTTTGGTACTAACTGGGTAGGAAATACACTGACATTGTACGAACTTGGTAGGGAATACACTGGCATGGTACGAACTTGGTAGGAAATACACTGGCATGGTAATAACTCGGTAGGTAATACCTTAGCATGCTACTAACTTGGTAAGGATACTATTAAATATATTAAATCTTAATAATTTTCAAAATCGAGGCGTCCCGTCAGTTTTTCTCCATAACTAAATATTTGCAAATCATTATTATTATTTTTTCAAAGCAAATTGTTTGTGCATGCATATTACTATCTGTTGATTGCATTATTACAATAGTATATTTAAAGCCAATGTATGTGAGGAAGCTATCCAGCTGGCTTGCGGCATGTCGGTGATTCTACCCATGCACGAAAATTGCCCGGAGGGGCACCTGGGGTCTTTCTCCACCAACGGTAGCTGGAAAAATCGCCATATGACCTTAGCTGTTGGTGTGACTATAAAATCAAATTCAGTTAAATTCAGTTCAAAGTTATGGCAGAACATCGACGAAAACTTGAACACTCCAACTTGTATTCATAATTTTCCACTGCCAAGATGTTATGATTTTACCTTATTTTCACTATGTGATAAAATGTGTTACTCGGTTTTTATCCTTAGATTCTATAGTACAATAGAAAAAGCTTTTGTTTCATTCAAATAAAAATGATGCCAAAATACTATATGGAGATGCTAATTGTAATGCTGTATAACTACGTATACAGATGTTCCTGTGTCCCTTAACTACGTATACAGATGTTCCTGTGTCACGTATAAAGATGTTCCTGTGTCCCTTTAAAGAAAACATATCATCAGACGACGTACTTGGAAATTCGTTAAATGGGTGTGTTGTGATTAGGGTACTTGATCGTTTGACATGTTGTAAGATATTCCGTCACCTATCCTGCATTATAAATGACATCACAACAACAGACACCTGTGAAAATCTAAAACTCTCGGTCAATTAGTAAATTGAAAAATAAACAAAATCACAAAATGTGATGAGCTTAAACCCCTATCCAAACAGTCAAAAGGAAATGTGTTTCAATCCCATTTTCTCTTAACGACATAATCCGTTTTGTGAAAATATTTCGTTTAAAAACAATTTGATTATTTTAGAGGTATTTAGCGCCCTATTATTGGAGTTAAATGGTTGTTCAACTGTGGTCGTGATTTGTAAAAACATTAGCAGAATTTAACAAGATTGTAACCGCTTTTCGGCATTGTTGTCTTACCGGGATTAACGAAATCTCGTTTGGGGGAATTATTGGTCTCATTGTGTTGTAATAATGGCGCGTTATTGAATGTGTGACACTTATATAGGCGCTCTAAATTCATTAGCGTCTCGGTGACACCTTCCGGCAGATATTCGGTGTTGTCGTAAACATTTTAGAGAATGATTGTAGCTGTAAAATTCGGAATAATATTGTTGCTATGATTCAACCTATGATTCATGTATATTTGGTTTAGTTTTGTCACAGAACGTCTGGTTTTAGACTAATTTCAATCAAACCAAACAGTTTACAAATGTCACGTGTTGTGTCTTGTGTTTTATGTATACACCTTTTAGCTATAATGCTATTATTATTATTATTAGTAGTAGTAGTAGTATTAATATTATTATTTATTATTATTATTATTACTATTATTACTATTATTATAATGCTATTATTATCATCATCATCATCATCATCATCATCATCATCATCATCATCATCATCATCATCATCATCATCATCATTTTTCTTCTTCTTCTTCTTTCGTTAACATAATTATTATTATTGTTATTATTATTCTATATTATTATATTTTAAAATATTACTATTTTTTCCTATTATTATAATTATTATTATTATTTTATTATTATTATTATTAGTAGTAGTATTATTATTTGGAATAATAATAATAAATAACTCATTATAATAAAATCATTTTTGTTTATTTATTAGACGTGTAAACACTTTCAAAACAAAATAAACGTATAATGTGAATTCATATTTTCTACATTTCAACACATTGGCAGAGCTTGTATTTTGAAAGACCATATAGAAAATATAGCTTTAAGTTAAAAGGCGCGCTTTCCTGCACTAATGCATTGTCCACGCGTGTCTTAGTAACATAACGGAAAATGCCAAAGCTTTGAAAAGCCCAAGCAATGGGATTACGACACTTTAACAATTATGAAATCTCCATCTCACCCTAAATCCCCAGATAGGGACCTGAGGAAAATGGGGTAAACGGGGATTTTCGTCACCTTTAAAGTCCGCCGTTGGCTAGCTACACTGGTGTTATCATTTCGTTATCAAATTCACCCGAGTACCATATATTCACCACATAGCAACGTGATATCAGAGATTTCGGTGACTAGGTTTTAACGAACACTCGCTTTTGTTTTGAAGTAAACATTTTTTTTTAAATCATGAGTAATGACTGAAACAAAACTGAGTGTGTACATTACTTATACATTCTGCGATGTGTAATAAGTTCCGAAAGGAGAATTTGCAAACAAATGAGTGTCACGCTTATTAAATTTAAAAGAAAAACAAAATCGTATATGCGATGTTCTTGTTCTTGTTACTCTATTTTATCTGCCAAACACACCTTAGCGAATGTGCAATGTGAACTTAAAATTGCAATCTCCCAGATTACAAACCCTTCTTTTTTTTACGAACTGCGTATCATGGCAGACCTATGATGTTTTGATCATGTTTTCTTCACTTAAGGGTTTTAATATATTCATTTGACTTATTTCATTATTACAGCATATGATCTGTTGCTTAATAACATATTTGTATTATAGTAATAATCAAACTCTACATCAGTGAAACGTGTTTAATGCTTACTGACGCTATCAACTTTAAGATACATTCAATGTTCTAAAAACAGAAAATGTCTTGAACAGTGTCTGTCTATATTTAAAGTTATCCGATTCGTTGATCAATTCTTGCTTAGTGCTAAATTACATATGAATATCTTCTTATTACAGATGTTTATTCCTAACTATTGAAATCTTAAATCCCTGATGTTTTAGTTTAAGTTTTCTTTTGAAAAAGAACAGACATCAAGATTGTGTTTCTAATAGTTTTAATATGCATTAAATGCCATTAACTTATTCACGTCATAAAATGAATAATATATATATATATCACTCACTTAGGAGAATAAGGTGCTGTGTGCATATAAAACACGAAGGCCGTATAACCTTATTCTCCTAAGGTGGCGAATATATACTATATGATTGCACCTTGTATGAAACAATGGCGGCATCGCTATGTTAAAAAGAGGATCGTAGTTTTTGTGCCAAACTCTCCGAGTTTTATAACATAATGTATAAATAATGTAGTCCAATACATTTACACTGTATATAATTATATGTAGAGGTGAACGCGAAACTGTTGTAACTACAAGAACAAGATACAACACTTCTGAGTTAATAGGTTCAATAATAAACGACCACGTGGTGGGCCTAATTAATCTTAAATTACAGTTTTTAATATTTACTCCAGGTTATTTGTGAGAAAACAAGATCCTGATTCCTGAGTGAATACATAAGTAAAACAATTTGAGCAAAAAAAAAAGTCATGTTGCATTGTCCTTGATTTTAGCACAGACCTAATAACAATTGTTATTAAGTTAACAATACCATTCACGTGAATCGTACATTCATTGAGTTTAATTAATAACAATTGTTATTAGGTCTGTGATGTACTGTTATTAGGTCTGTGATGTATCGTTATTAGGTCTGATATGTACTGTTATTAGGTCTGTGATGTACTGTTATTGGGTCTGTGATGTGTCGTTATTAGGTCTGTGATGTGCTGTTATTAGGTCTGTGATGTACTGTTATTAGGTATGTGATGTATCGTTATTAGGTCTGTGATGTGTCGTTATTAGGTCTGTGATGTATTGTTATTATGTCTGTGATTGTAGGAATATTATTTTACCTCTTATTCATTATAGTATTGTTTGTTCTTGTTTTTGAAACAGTAAAGTGTTGTGTTCCTATCTTGAAATTCATATGAACACGTTGACCTCGTCGCTTCTATTGGCGATGTTTGACCAAACAAGAAAATAATCATTCAAGTAAACTGTTTATACAGTTTGCATTAAAACTGACAAGCTTCAAGACAAACTTGGAAATTTATAAGATTTTAAGTGAAAGAGCTAAAATGAGATTGCGAAAAAAAATGCACTTTAAAAGTCTCAATGAATGTACGAATCTTGGCTATACGTTTAAACGTAGCTGTTAACTACTTTCTGGCAGTATTTTCGGATACGCATAACTCGCATATTAACACACTATAAGTTAACCATGTCCGGGGATCAAATGAGTTATGGTATAGAAATAGTGTATATTTCTGCCAGTCTAATATAATAAGAAAACATGCATCTTACAATACGGACAGTGTAAGGATATGCATATATTAATATATACTGACAGCCAAAAGAAATGCATCACTATTTTGAATGTATATAGGCTATATTACGCATACTGTGTCTATATGATAAGCGTAACTTAATAAATTTCGATACTCGAAGCTATTTCCTTTAACCATTTTCATCGGAGGGAAACACCCATTACCAATGTTTGAATTTCAAAAGTGGTACGTTTCTTTTGGCGTTCAGTACACTATATATACATGTACATGTATGCTCTCAGGTTTGCATGTTTTTCAGACATATTACATATATGTATGTCCCAAACATATTACACATATGTATGTTTCTCCGCTTAGCGTGTGTTTTATGTGTCAATTTCTTAGAAACTTCATGCAATAATGACACTATAGATAATGTGTATATAATATATATACTGAGGGACAGTGAGCTGAACTTGGGACAGTGAGCTGAACTTCAAATGCTAAATGCTAGAACCAAAAACGAATTAGAATAATCTGGACGATTTGGGAGGTTTATGGTATGCAAGATTGTGCATATAACACACAAAATGCGTTTTTAAACACGCATTCCATGTCCTTATTTAAATCCGCTGAGATTGATTATTTCTCTTTTTACATTTGAATGTACGCTATATTATATTTCTAAATGATTTATTATCGATATTGTGCAGAATTCATTTTGATAAATGCGTAACAAATTCTGCACACATGTCGATATGCAAATGTTTACTCCAACTTGGAAGTACTGAAAACGTGAGATAATAAACAAACAATGGATACATGTTCATGAATTAAATATTTTAATAACTAATAAGATCTGATTTGCAAAATTATAATTTGATTATAAAAAGGTTCTGTAAAATGCTAAATCTATTTTACAACAAAGAACAAATAGCAGTTCGTCGTTATAGGGCAAATATGCGTAGAAAGAGATGATTGAAATGAGATCTAATTAACACAAATCTCAGTATTCAGTTCTACTCTATTTAAAAAGGGTCCGTAAATTGACCAGCAATTGTCAGAAAATATGATAAATTAATTGATTATTTAACTTATTATTTAAATACTAAACAATAATAAAGAAGAATGATTATCATCGCTATTTTTTTTTTCTTATGATGAAACAGAATTTGAGCAACAAAAAAAACTAGGCTACTCTAAAATAAATTAACATTTAAACACGAAATGATAGAAAATGTAAAAATTGGACTGAAGCTCAGAAATGAACTTGTCATTTATGACAGGTATATGTTTATTGAAGTCGCATAATAATGGAATGGAATAATGAATCTTTGGTCCTTTTAATAGAATAATATCCTTCACAATTGTTTGACTAATCGTTAGTGAATGCTCGGTACATGAGAGTGGTAAATGTTTTTCATGAAATATGAACACACGCGATATCCGAGTCCACCGACAATGTAAAGAGCTTTTGGTTTCAGTAATGTTCGACCCGCATTTGCGACACTTGTACGATAAAAATATAATACGTTTAACAAGTCCCTTCATATATAACTATATAATATATACATTCAACCAACCGATGAAAAAAACAACTTAAACACAATTTGAGTTGAGTTTCACGTTGTTGTTTTTTAGATTTTCATTTGATCCACGATGCTTTTATGTTAATATATATGCACTCACTTATAATAAAATCTCATTTCTGAAGAGAAAATGTCTTAAGTTTTCATCGTTCATGTAAAAATAAACACAAAAAAGAAACTTACATAACCATATTGAAGACCACATACACAGTTAAACATTTAAATTCTTTGGTTTCAGCTATTTCTAAATAGTCAAATCTTGGACAGCATAGGTTGTAAATTCTCCATGTTATCTAGATATGAATAAACTAGTCAGATGTTAACATAGTCATAGACTTGCAGTACTATGCGGAGTGTATGTCTTGTAGTAACCTCCATCATTGGTCATTGCTGACCCTTCGATCTTAGGAGGAAGGTTCATTGGGGGCATAGTGTTATACCCGGGGTACATACCCTGCATTTCATAAAGCTTTAAGTCCATTTTTGCATTTTCTGTAATTAAATTGTTTATTGAGAACGGATGATTGAATGAGTGCGTTGGGTTCACTCCCATGTGATATCCGGCGTGCGCTAACGACAGCGCGTCGTGGTGTTGTTGATGAAGTTGCTGCCGTAAATCCGGTCCCGGTGTGCCCGAGGTCGGTGTTCCGCCGGTGTGCGGTTCTACCTTGCTAGGTAAAGGCTCCAGTTGGCCGGACATGTGATGTTGTGGTTGTTGGTGATTTTGGTGCGGCACCGGTGATGGGGAGTGTGTGTCTTCACAGTCCGACATTGGACCGTCAGGAACGTCGTCCTCGTCCCCGGAATGGTCGTCGTCGCCGTCGCCCAATTTAGATCGGAGGTCCTCTTTTTTCAAACACTTAAATCGTTTCTGGCGTCGCAGATAGCAACCATTCTCGAACATGTTTCCGGAATCCGGGTGTAGGGTCCAGTAACTACCCTTGCCGGGTCGGTCGGGTGTCCGCGGAACTTTCACAAAACAGTCATTAAAAGACAAACTGTGTCTAATAGAATTTTGCCACCTTTGTTGGTTTTGTCGGTAGAACGGGAACAAGTCCATTATAAATTGATAAACTTCACTGAGCGTACACATTTTGTTTGCTGATTGTTGAATCGCCATAGTGATAAGCGAAATATAAGAATACGGCGGTTTAGCGTGAGTATAACTTCGTCGGTACGTCTTTTCCCGGGCCCTGTTGATGGCTTGGGCGCGGTTGAGATCCATTCTCATCGGCGATATAGGGCCCGACATTCCGTTCATTGGAACCGGGCTCGTCATTCCGTTCATATGTCCCATTGTGTTCATAGAGTTCATGCCGAGCTGACCCCCGTACGTGCCTGCGTGCATGCCCATGGGCGCTGACATACCCATTCCGTAGCCCGGTGGCGTTCCCATACCAGCCGCCATTGCTTGATGCGATGAATAATTCATATTGTTCATGCCCATACTGCCGATTGAGCCCATTCCGCTCATTGACCCCATAGAGTTCATTCCTGCCACTGAAGTCGCCATATGATATCCCGAAGAATCATACACAGACTTTACCGGGTCGTACGCGGATTTTGATGCCGACAACATTGTAAGATAGTCCCCCGTCGGCGGGCACTCTGGGCCCAAATTTTGCTTTTCGTACATTGCTGCCACCGTGGTGTTGTACACTTTCAATCGAGTAAACACAATAAAAACTCCTTAATTTGGTTAAATTCCTCGTAATGTCTGAACATACACACGATTGTCTGAACAAAGTTTGACTAGTTTGTTGAACCAACTTTCTGGGTAAATATACCTTAGATAGTAAAGAAAACAGGTAGAGTGGATTAGAGATTAGTATAGGTCCGCCCACTTTTATTGGCGATAGCGCGACGATTGAATCAATGGACTTAGCTCCGCCTTTTGTTGACACGCCTCCTTATCCATATTTGCTTTTCTGTATTACAAACTCCTATCGCTCGCCTTAAATTTCACGTCGGCATTCAATCTATGAAAATAAATGGTTTTGTGCAAATATTTTGCTCAAAGGTTCAACATTTTAGCAGCCTATCAAACATTTAGATTTTCGCTTTCTCTGGAAGTACATAAAACATGATAGAAGTGTTTGTTTTTAAAAAAACAACATATTCTAGGTTTTAACAAGAAAACTATATTTGTGACACACGATATTTAAAACATAAATGTATATGTTTCACAAAATTAATGTTTTAGTTAACATGTTAACATATGGTAAACAAATACGACTGTTTAATCACACACATGAACTGAAACATTTACATTAAATGTTAATCTTAAATTGACACCAAACGATCTGATAATAGTTTAAGTGCAATTCCATGAAACATAGCAAAAAGTATCATAATCGCCGGTATTGGCTTTAATGAACGTGGCATGATGGAGAGAGGGAGAGTGCTATTTATGTGAAATTAAAGTAATGGAAGCTTAATTGAAAGACTTAACATTTACTCTTGTCTATGTTTCTACTACTTGTATCACATGTTTCACTCTTTCACGAGGGGAGGGGGTGGGGGCGAAGTGGGTGGGGTCTATGTGTCCGACTTAAACTGGCAATTGATGCATGATATTTTATATTCTCAAGGGTCTAACCATATAATGAATGAGCCTAAACATGATCCCTTATTTACAAAGAAATCCATATATGTGCTGACCTAGGTTACGCATCAGGGTTAATATACGCATTGTCTGCCCATTCCATGTCAGATGTGAAACAAGCTAACACCATCTTTTGATTGATATATCATTTCTATCACGAACTGGAACATTTTTAAAATGTTCCATTTTTCTATAAAAATATCTGACGTACCACCCCTTCAAAACGTGTATGTATTTTTAAGACATTGTACAATCAATAAATCAAACTTTGCGTTAAAAAAGTTACTTACATCTACATCCTATAAACGCTTCAAGTACTATTTTAAGAAGTTCACCAAAATCAATTGAAACGTGTTTCAGTTTAAGCCTTTAACATTTTATTTGAATATCCAAGTGTACAAAAATATACAAAAATATACATAACAGTCTTCCGGTTCCTATAGTAAAAATATAATTTGTGAAATGGATTTAACTTAAGTTAGTTTGTAAGTATGGGACTTCCGCTTGCTTCTAAATATAGCTTTATTTTTCAGGAGTATGTTTGTTGAACTCGAGCGTCTCAGTGAGCCGAAGTCTGAAACTTATACCAAACGTGACATATCCAAATAAAATATTTTATTTTATTCATTTAGAATCCCACTTGTCATAAATTCTGATTAGATACAGATATAGGCGATACCCTGGGCTACACTGATAGCATTAGGACCTTAACTGGACTTCGAACGGGATTTATGAGTTATCTGGTCCAAATATGTGGCAAGTACACTGGATTGTATATATTTGAAACAGGAATGAATGTATTTATCATAGTGCGGTACGAATAAAGTGGGGAGAGAGAGGGACGATGGTTGGTTGATTGATTGATTGATTGATTGATTGATTGATTGATTGATTGATTGATTGATTGATTGATTGATTGATTGATTGTGATTGATTGATTGATTGATTGATTGATTGATTGATTGATTGATTGATTGATTGATTGATTGATTGATTGATTGATTGATTGATTGATTGATTGATTGATTGATTGATTGATTGATTGATTGATTGATTGATTGATTGATTGATTGATTGATTGATTGATTGATTGATTGATTGATTGATTGATTGATTGATTGATTGATTGATTGATTGATTGATTGATTGATTTTTACGTCTCTGGTTTACACAAAAAGTATACTGAATCTAGGAGCGCGATTTATATTCATATCCGAAATATCTGGAAAGAATGTGTAAATGTAATTACCTAAAAAAAATGCACAAAGTGAATAAAGAAAAAATGCCATTCGTTATGTCTGTTTCTAATTTGTTTCTGTTTTAAAAAGTGTTAACACACAGAGAACGTGTTAACTACACTCCTGATGGTTGAAATTGTTTCTTTGTCCAACTAGTGGATCGGTAGCTTCTCTACTTTTTATTTTACTTTTTGTAATACTGATCAATTGCTCTATACTTCGCCAGACTTGTTTATTCGGTGACAAAAGACAGCATGACACACTAAACGCAAGAGGGAAAAAACACGGTACGATAGAATGTAGAAGAATTGTTAAGTTGTCTCTGTTTATTCTGTAATTCTCCATATTGACATACGCATTCGGGAAGGTGTTTATACACAACCATTATACTGTTCTTCACAAAGAAGGAACTTTCTGTATTCAAACACGTGGTCATGGTATAGGTCACAGACAACCATTGCTTTTCCCATAGGCCTCCATTATAGCCTTTAGGGCTACCCTGATTTCCCTATATCTCGTAGCCATATATATGGCACCCCTTGCCTGAAACTTACATGCAATTGACATTTAATGAAGAACTTCTTGTCATAGCAAATCCAATGAGAAGTTAGTCGTTTCTGGCTCCGAAGTGACCACCCCGCCCCACCCTAGTTTTGCAGTTTTTTCCCCCCGCCAAATGTCAACATGTACCTACTTTCATTTTTTAAAAATAACTACAGAAATATGTATTAAATGTTCCATTTTGAAGAAAACATATTTATGTTTGAATTCACAAGTTGTTTTATTTCAGTCATTATTTTTATCCAGTCCATGACTTCACCTTAAACATTTGCCTCGGATTCCTAGACTTTTTTGAACAAATCACAGTATGTTTTTATTTAGTAGACATGGACCTTTAGGTGTTACACGCCCATTGATTTTTGCACTGAGTTGTGTATTCATTAACATTTAAATGCCATGTTGTCATTCATAGCTAGGCCCAAATTAAAAATGAATAACTTACATTCTCATTACAAATGACACATATGCTGCCCAAAAATCCACAGAAAAGTGGGGGTCATGTATCTTCTTAGAAAGAACTTGTCTCATGAATGAATCATAAACACTGAGATGCCAAAATATTGTATTCATACACTCATTTCCATACAAGCAAAAACAATTCAAAACTCCCAATTTTAACATGACAATGCCAATTTTAACATGACAATGCTTGAAAAATGTAACACATAGATCAAAAATGTGATAAAAACCAAAAATGGCACTTTATATTAGAGAAAATGCCCTCTTTTACAAAAAAAAGGAGAATTATTCGATACCCCAGGCGAACACTTCCTGTGATGCAATGAGTGTGCTACACCTATACTAATGTGTTTATATTAATCACTTTGCAATTTATTACATTGTGACATATTTTCAGTTTTTTGCTTTTGAAGAATTGAAGTTTTTGCTAGAAATTAAAAACAAAATGTGTATCTAAAAATCAATGAATACGTTTTTTGTAAGAAGTTAAAACAGATCAAAGAGAAGAAACTCTCGAGATTATTATTTTGTTCAATGTAATGTTAAGTATGTGTATTGCAAATGTAAGTTTAACAACTACAACACCAGTCGAAATTCAGTTAATACAAGAACCTCCATCCATACAATTGTTTGACTAACTATTTTGAATAACACAAGTCTGAAACTGGTCCTCTTGTTTTGTAAAAGAAATTCTATGTATCAGGTCGGAATACAACAGGCATCATCGACAATACAACAGGCACCATCGACAATACAACAGGCACCATCGACAATACAACAGGCACCATCGACAATACAACAGGCATCATCGACAATACAACCGGCATCATCGACAATACAACAGGCACCATCGACAATACAACAGGAATCATCGACAATACAACAGGCTTCAATTAACCGCATGTGCTCTCCTTGTGCATTCGAAAGTAGTTCTATATAAACGAGTGTTAATCTTTTTTTTCTTAAAACTGTTTTTTTAGTGCAGTTTCCTGATGTTTATGAGGTGTGACTGTATTCTGTATTTAAATGATATTTTAAATGCATCTCATCACGCTTTTGACCATTTCAGATATGCATTTTTCAGAAGTGAAAGTAGATTAGGTATGAATGAGTGAGGGGCTGAGCTTGTTTGTAAACTTGCTGAACATACTTTCTTATAAGTGATTAATCACCCACTGTTCTTGATTTTTAATAGCATGATTGTCTTCAAGAAGCAGTAAGTTTCGCAGTATTCCTATCAGGTTTGTGTTTTTCTACAGGTTTTAAAAAATAGTCAGATAACAATGGAAGGCAATGGAGAAATCTTAAGTGTATTTAAGCCTCGATGTACGGATATTCCATAATGCGCCCATCGAATGGTAAAATGGTGAAATGTTTGTGTGTTGGTTGTTGATACAGCTATCAACGCCAGTTTAACAACATTAACAGCGTTAATAGCCAAAGGAATGCGTTTTAGGAATAAAGATTTCCCCCAGCTTGTATAACACGTACGCCGCGATGTACAAATCAATGTTTTAACAAGGAGCCAATTGTTTAAGGACAGAGCGTTTAGAAGAATAAATGGGTATTTGTCTAGCATTTTCTGGGAACAATAAGGCCACTCGGGTTCTTTATGGGATAAATATTGTCGTCTGATACTGTCGTTTGATATTGTCGTCCGATATTGTCGTCTGATGGCACAACAATAAGTAACAGATTATATTCTTCACAAAATTATAATTACACCCTTAAAAACAAAGATGATCGAAGGCAAAAACAGAAATCCGCAATAGTAGGATAACTATGTTTTTTATAAAGCACTTGACAATGCGTGACAATTGAAGAGAAACTGAAACATAGAATAGAATTACGACTCCCGACGGACCGACGTCATATGAGACGCCGAGACATACACATTGCCGACATCATTATTTTCAGACAAATTTAAGAGCTTTTTAGATTGTAGATTATATGTTTTATATTCTAAAGGCATGAATGAGTGCAATTACTGCAATACTGATGGCACATCAATTTATTTCTACTGGGGACGTTTATTTATTTATTTTTTAAATTGGCAGCAATTACATGAATACTATATTTTTGTTATCGAATTTGGAACCACATATTCTTAATTTAATAAGATTTTTCATGAATTAAAGGCACAATACGTATAAATATGAATATTTTATTTTCCCGCCATTTCTTTTTTTTTAATTTGAGAGCAGACGACACACCGAACACTACCGAGGCTATTAACAACACCACAAGTAAGTCAAGACAACAAAAACATTTTCGGAGAGGTTGGTGGGTGATTGGGGGTGGTGGGTGGGTGGGGGTGGTATTGTTTGTTTGTTTGGTGGTGTTTTAACCCAGGAAAAGTGAGTGGTCTGCTTCCACCACAAAAAATCTTCCATGTCTTGAAAATGACGTAAAACACCATATAAACAAACAAACAAACAAATGTTGCACAGTCACATGTGCTATCCTAGATTACACATCAAGGTTAATATAAGCAGTTTACGGCTGATAACATTCAACAAGCGTCTCCGTGACCGAATGGTTAAGACGTTGCGTTGTAAACATTCGTCTCTCACCGCTGCGGGTTCGAATCCCACTGGGAGCTCTGCTTGTAAGTGAGGAAGTGTCGATTCTTACGGATGACGGGAGGTGTACAGTACTGGTTCTACCCAGGAAAAGTGGGTGGTCTGCCTCCACCACAAACAATCGACCGTCATATATAACCTTACATGTGTTGAAAATGACGTAAAACATCATACAAACAAACAAAACATTCAACAAGTATGATGAATTTAAATTTTATACATGAACAATTATGGTTTTAACATCATATTTTGACTGACAATAACATTTTTATAATGAATTGCGCAATCAATAATACAAGTTTTAAATAAAGTAAAATAAACAATAGTAAAGTACATCAAATATGAATAATTTAATGCATACTTACCATTCACATTCCGAACGTTGGAGGAATTACCCGAGGGTGCATACAAATAAAACCGTACCTTCACATTCCGAACGCTGGCGGAATTACCCGAGATGTATACAAATAAACCGTACCTTCACATTCGGAACGTTGGCCGAACTACCCGAACGCGTATACAAATAAATCGTGCCTTCACATTCCGGACGCTGGCGGAATTAACCGAGCGTGTATACGAATGAACATTCACATTCCGAACGCTGGCGGAACTACCCGAGCGCGTATACAAACAAACCGTGAATACACCGATGATGTTAAGCTATTGTTATAATGTGACACACATTTATCAAAATTAAGATGACGATACACACGACACTATTTGCATAAGTCACCAAACAAATATTATTGAATGCTCCTCAGATTTAACTTCCTTGCATTATGGTTATCTAACCCAATGATAAATTAATAAATCATTTTAAATAGTTGAAATAAATAAATATTTGAATGTCAGAGCATAAACACACAGATAGACAAACAAAACTGACGTTAGGCAAACAATTACTTTCTACCCGCTCGTCACTTGTATGCAGTTAAAATAACATCACCTATTAAAGGCATTTTGAATTTGATTTTTGCCATAAACTGAAACAATATGAAGGGTTTTTTTATTAAAAATAAAGTATGTAAGAAAATCACGGTTGATTCATATACAGTATGTTCAATAGAAATGAGATATATTTATTCTTGGATTGTTTGAGTTTATATAAGTGCAAAACTGGCTGAACTAGTTCAGTAACTTCTTTCATTTTACCCACGGGTGCAGATACAAAATACGGGAAAGAGATCTCAAAGAACGTGTTTGTACGAATTAATTGCATTAATCGGCGCATGTAGACAATATTCGCATGTAGATGAAGAATGTTTAAAAGAAATCAGACTATAATAAAAGGTTACTAATTCGAACAAAAAATGCGAGCAAAAAACATAACACTTGTTTTGAAATAATAAATCCAATTTTCATTTGCTATCTCAACAACTGCAACTATTATTATTGTTGTATGTTGTTGCTGTTGCTGCTGCTGCTGCTGCTGCTGCTGCTGCTGCTGCTGTTGTTGTTGTTGTTGTTGTTGTTGTTGTTGTTGTTGTTGTTGTTGTTGTTGTTGTTGTTGTTGTTGTTGTTTTTATATCATTCGACATATTTTTAATTTGATAAAACACTCTTAAAGGAAATATAGCGACACAGCCAAACAATCTTTATTATTGAGAGTTCTGAAAAACTTGGAAAAGGGTGAAAGAATTATCAAAATTGTATGAAAAACAAAGAAGATATGGATATGGAAGCTGCCATTTTTAGAGCTATGACATCACAGTTCTAATTGACTATAGCCTATATGGAATATTGATACATCTGATACATCTGAAAATGTACTCATTAATAGGGGAAAAAATAAAGTTACTGTATGAAGAATATGTATAACTAATGGCAATAATGCTTTATATGCCATGTTAAGGAGTTTTCATTCATTTGCAGTGATTTGCTTTGCTTTAAAAAATATTTATCAATATTCCATATATGGTCATATGGAACTATGACGTCATAGTTTTCAAAATGGCGGCTCCCATATCCATTTTAATACAATCTCAAATGGTCATATCTTTTTTGTTTATCATCCGATTTTGATAATTCTTTCACTTTTTTGCAAGTTTTTCAGAACTCTCAATAAGAGCTGCTTGGCTGTGTCGCTACATTCCCTTTAAGTATCCTAGAGCATAAAATGCCGTTTACAATGTTTGTCGTCCATTGACGTTTAAGCAATTAGACGTACACATACAACAACGTATTGTTTCTCATATACCATAACCTTATTTGTTATTCGCTTTCATCTTGGAATTTCGCATACGCTTGGAGATATCAGCAGACGACCGACCACGTGTTCTCGTTGGAAGATTGAAACATAGCTAAAGAGATGCACGTGCATCCGATTGTTGCGGGAGATAGGCTCCGTTTTTGTGGAAATTATATTACTATTAAGCAGTTATCGCTTACGCACCAAAACGCTTGATTTAACTTTTAACGAATATTACAGAATTGATGTGTAACTGCGTGATTTAGGAGGTTTGCAGCAGACGATGGTTCCAAATGTCACGTGCTCAGTTTGACGGAATTTTATAAATATTTTCATGGAATTCATGGTAAAAAATGTTTGTAACTCTTTCCCCAGGGGATATACGTATGAACAAAGTGCAAGCTAAATGTTGTTAATTTAAATTTATAAATCGAATTCTGCTAGTGTTAGAGTCAGACAAAAAATCCAATAATAAAGTCCGAAATGAGGAAACACGAAGCACTGGATCATAAGAGATATAGCCTTACACAATATAATTTCTAAATTAGTTTATGGCGCGCAAATAAGCCCCATGATTGCACCTTCAGCTCGGTGTTATGCCTAGCACCATTACGTCAAGTAATATAAATGAATAAAATTGCATGCAAATTAATAAACCTCAATAAAACTGTCAAGCACCTGGATGACGGTGATCAATATTTTCGATTAAGTAGTCGTCTTCTGACAAGGATCAACGGTTACCTGGAAACCGATTATGGCATTGAATCCTTGCTCTCAATTTACGATATTAGACAGATTTTATTGTTTTATTGAAAAGGTACTTTATCATTGCGGAATTGCTGCTTGTAAATGAATTCGATATCGAACTGATTTATTTCGTAATTAAAACGTCGCCTGTTCCTGCAAATTGTAAATGTCAACTTAGACCGGAATAAAATGTCCTTCAAGTGAAGTCAGGATATTTTACTTTTTTTATTTAGTAAACTTGTTCATGTTACTCGCCATTTTTATAGAGTATCCATCTCGAGACACTATACACAACTTCTCGCGTGATTTTGGCTCTTACGTATATTGACGAGTGTTCATTCATTCATTCACTTAATATGTGTGCGTGCGTGCGTGCGTACAAGCGTTGCGTGCGTGTGTGCGTGCATGCGTGCTTGTATATAGGGATATGAAATAAAATGGTTGGTGGGGTGGGGGTGGAGTGGCGGCGGCCGTCGTCCCGTATACATATCATATTAGCTTTTATAGGGGCAGATACTTCAAGGGGAGTTGAGATGAATTATGCACTTCCAACCAAACATGTCTCTGCCAGGAAGTATATCCAATAAAAATTAACTTGATGAAAACTCACGTTGGGTCCCCGATATTGCCATAATAATCAGAACGCTCTTGCTAGATACTCAACTTAACATATGCGTATTTTGTTGCAGATTTAAATTCATTTTGCCAGATTCGATATTTCTAAGATGTAACAGTCATCGACTGACAGAAATGATTGGCATTTTAATGACTTTTAATATTTCCATGGCGATTTTTAAGAAGGTAATCGGGCATCAACGCAGATGTGTGCCACACAAGATGTCGTCTGCTACATATGAGTGACATTCGAACATGACTTCTTGACGGACAAAATGTGTTACTTCCCCTGACATTTCGGTGTACTCGAAAATGAAGCCAAGGGAAGAATTAGACCGTTTATTGTGCACCTGGAGACAAAAAAGGTTGGATTTTTTAATCAGCTGAAGTATTTCCGACATTCATCGGTCTTCAACTGCAGCCATTATTAACTTGGAGAGCTCTTTTGTGTTGGAGGAGCGTTAAATGGCATGTATGAATGCCAGTTCGCGTTGTTTTGGTTGTTACGGTAACGGATAACGTTTCTGATGCACCTAGCGATCTCATCTAAACGTTCTTTTTAGCTGATACTGAGTTTCATAAATTTTTGACTTAAAAGTTTTCTTGTTTTCGTTTCAACAGTTAATACAGACACAACATATAAATACTGACAAGAAGATATATTTTTCTATATATTAGATATATACACGATTAATGGTTTGGTTCATTCTCGTTTTTAATACAAAATTATTCTGCATATCACCTCATATGTGTTACTAAAATATAACATACCCTAACATAATTTTAGACCGCAATAAATCGTCTAAAGCCCACATCGTGCATATAAAAATACAATTTTTAAAAAAAAGAAAGTTTATTTGCGTCTCATTGTTCACATAGAGTTATACATGTTAACATACATACATTGATAAATGCAAACATCATTTCTTTACAGAATTATAAAAGACGATGATTTAAATATATTCACAGAGCATATGTTAAAAGGACATATATCTAAAGGCTATATTTAAATAGACATATGAACTTGCACAGTAGACCCTTGGAAAAACAGCACTACCACTAAGTAAAATATACAATATAATGCAATCTTTGAGTTTATCACTAAGTATCGGAATAATTTTCTCATTTTATATACATTCTAAAACATGTAATGCCACAAATACGACCCCCACTCAACCTACCAACCATCCATTTATAAGGAAACTGCGAAGCTATGTTTTTCACGTTGTTATGTTGACTCGCATTAGGATTTTAACTGTTATGAAATACTGAGTAAAATTATAAAACAGGAGTAAGATTGAAAACATATTTGAGGCTGTTACAGTTGTTTCACGATTAATATTAATATACCAGTAATGTTTTTTGATGTGTGTTCTTACAGATGGCGGGATGTATACAATACTGGTTCTACCCAGGAAAAATAGGTTGGTCTGCCTCTACCACAAACGATTGCCATATATATGACCTAGTACTTAGGCTAAAAATTATGTAAAACACCATTCAAACCAGCATTACATTTTGTATCAAAGTAAATGGCATAAGTGCATAACGTGTTGCACTACCTGCATGCAGCTGACAGTGTTAAGTGCAAACAATTTTAGTTGTTCATCGGTGTTATCCAGTCAGCATGTGTGTTCACACAATGTATTAAACCACCTATTATGAAATTATCACGTTTCTATTCGGGTATCTGTTTCAAGACCGCATAATGAACGCGTCAGTTTTCATCTGGATTACTATCCAACTTCAAAGCGCCCCCTCAAAATTCGTTATTATCACTGATAGAGTTCGTATTACGGGCTCCCATACAGTTTTAAGAATTGGGACTTAATTTTGAATCAATATATCACTTAATAAACACACAGAAGCAAATGTGCCGTATTTATTTTTGTAATGTCACCCAATATTTTAGGTGTATATGCTTTCATGACAATTAAGACTGCCATTGTGATGAAAGCTTGCGATTGTCAAGTCCAATTAAGATGAGTTAAGGTCCACTGACGCTTTTCAAGGTTTTGTAGATTAGTCTCTGATTCGAAATATGTACAGTTTGAAAACTGCTATTTCTCCGACGATACAAATACGCATTTACTAATTTTACGAGTATACGCGCACCTGTTAATAAACACCCGAATGAGATGAAAGGAACTCAACGAACCTTAATTGGACAAGTGCTTGTTAAGATCTTGAATGTAATAATTAGAAAATAAACCACATCTTCATATAATTGAATGTAACAGATAATGGTTTTAAATTTTAATCTCGACCAACCACCTTTTTACGTCTTGTGAGGCCACGTCATCTAATCGCTCTTTTTCAAATGCTTTCCCACCACTTGGCAGTTCTCTTTTTATTATTTGAAGGATGTCCGCTAATTCATTAAGGCATTTCACGTTATTCTTAAATCAAAATAACATCAATAAAGGAAGACGGAGAAAGCAATATCCCCTAAAAATGACCATCTTACACCAACTCCGACACACCTGGCATGCTTGATATATTTTTCAATGGAAACTGAATGGTTAACTGAAGCCCTAGGGGCAAGGAAACAGGACCTTACTTACGCACAAGATGTGTTGAAGATGTATTTAATTCCAAATCCCTTGTCTCGGGATATGTCAACAAGTTCGGGTATATTGTGGTTATATTTGTTCTAACACTATAGCTTGAAGTGTCAACAGCATTGGTCAAAACAGTCTATTAGGATGCCTCCAATTTCTATGTGGATGTTTTTATGGCGAATTATAATACGTTTACATAAAATATTATATAATGAAAGGAAAAACAAACGCATAATCAAAAGATTGCCTATACTACTCTATTATAATTATGCACCTAATTCCACTTAATATTCCAGATATAATATTATCTCAACGTGTTTTGTACAAAAAGGGGCTACAACTAATTACAGAGAGGACAACTCTGTCAAGTAGTAGAACTTTTAATAAATGTATACGTTGTTACACGAAATTAATAAATGTTGAAGTTTCTATTGAAAAAGACAAGCCATTTCAGTATAAGAGATTGCAACGTTTAAAGTCTAAGTTTGTTCACCTGCTCGAGCCAAATGCGCATTCTGTCGATAATGAAACTTTAAAGGGGTAACCATTTGTGTGTTCGGTGCTGTTTAAAACTTCTTTCCGAAAGGACAGGCCTAATGTCGCCCTGTACCATTCGATTAGCAGTAGCATATTAAACATACAATATATAGCGGAAATACCCATTATGCGTTTCTTTTTCTTTTCAGTATATGACGAGATCATGCATTTCTTCAGCCTGAATCGATAAGATATGTAACACTTTAATTATGTCATAAAATGACTTTTTATGCTCCCGAAATTTTTTCGTGGGCATATAGTAATCGCACCGTCCGTCTGTCCGTCTGTCCGTCCGTCCGGATTCAGTCTGTCCGTCATTACGCAGTTCGTGTCCGGACCGTAACTTCACAACCCCTGCAGGGATTTTTAAATAACTTGGCACAAGTGATAACCATAACAAGACGATGTGTCGCGCGCAAACCCCAGGTCCGTATCTCAAAGGTCAAGGTCACACTTGAAGTTCATAGGTCAAAAACAGGTACGCAATTTCGTGTCCGGACCGTAACTTCACAACCCCTGCAGGGATTTTTAAATAACTTGGCACAAGTGATCACCATAACAAGATGATGTGTCGCGCGCAAAACCCAGATCCGTACCTCAAAGGTCAAGGTCACACTTGAAGTTCATAGGTCAAAAACAGGTACGCAATTTCGTGTCCGGACCGTAACGTCACAACCCCTGCAGGGATTTTTAAATAACTTGGCAGAAGTGATCACCATAACAAGACGATGTTTCGCGCGCAAAACCAAGGTCTTCAAGGTCAAGGTCACACTTGGAGGTCAAAAGTCAAATTGTGTCCGGTCAATAACTCTGGCATTCATGAACGGATTTTCAAATAACTTGGCACAAGTGCTCACCATGACAAGACGATGTGTCGCGCACAAAATCCAGGTCTGTGGCCCAAAGGTCAAGGTCACATTTAGAGGTCAAAGGTCAATCGCGTCCGGTCAATAACTTTTGCATGCCTGAACGGATTTTCAAATAACTCGGCACAAGTGCTCACCACAACCAAACGAGGTGTCGTGCACAAAATCCAGGTTTATGGCTCCAATGTCAAGGTCAAACTTAGAGGTCAAAGGACACTTCGGGGGCATTTATCACTTACAGTGATATTTCTTGTTATTAATATTTTTTTTATATATATAATTATATTCAAATATTATTTCATTCTAAGACATGAAAGTTCAAACCCGTAGTTTTAAAACAAATCTGATATTCGTCAAAACTATAAGAGTGGGTTAATTATATTAATGTAATTAACAACTTTATATTTTCTTTATTTATGTTTTTACTGCAGTGAGCAGAAATAAAACATTATATATAGATACAGATATTGTATTCAAACATAAGACATTACGTTCACCAGTTCACATACATATAATACATACATATAAACATGTATAAATTATGCAATACTTACAACTTTTTTCCAGTTGATGAAAATGTGTAGGTGAATTTCAAGATATGCTACTAGTTAAAAAGTAGTTGACAAGTATTAAGTATATAATTGTTTAATTTGTTTTTAAAAATGAATAATCCTAAGTATTGTTCAATACACATTTATGTTCGTGGAGTCAAATGGAGAAAAGTGATACTTATTTATAAAACATGTCGTCTCTTCTTTTAAAACTCTTACTAATGAAAAATGACAGTTTCTTTAATAAATTCTTGTTTCCTGTTGTCATAAGTTCAATAAATGTATGTTTGGCCGTTTCCAAAAATGTTTGTTTGCATATTCTTTTTTAATATTACGATATAGTGGATACTCCAATAAAAAGTAAAATTCGTCTTCTAGTGTATTACAAAGATAGCATTTTCTTTTGGATCTTGGCGTTTTATTAAACTAATCTATTTTCCTCGTACAACGCACTCGTGAAATACACCTCTAAAGCGACATAAATCCGATATTTCCTTCAAACCAACATCTATCCCCTATATAGTAAATAGAAACATAACAAGAACAATTATTTAAATAAATGATAAAATGAATATAATGAATACATTAGGCTGGACCCAGACTAGTTAAAGGAAATGTAGCGAAATAGCTCTTTTATTGAGAGTTTTGAAAAACTTGCAAAAAGGTGAAACAATTTTCAAAATCGGATGATAAACAAAAACGATATGACCATTTGAAGGTTGTTCTAAAATGGATATGAGAGCCAACATTTTAAAAACTATGACGTCAGAGTTGCATATGACCATATATGGAATATTGATAAATATCATTTAAAGCAAAGCAAATCACTGGAAATGAATGAAACTCCTTTACTGGTCATATAAAACAATATTGCCATTAGTTATACATATTTTTCAATCGTTTCCGCTATAAATGAGTAAAGTTTTATATTTATCAATATTCCATATTTGGTCATTTAGAACTGTGATGTCATAGCTCTAAAAATGGCGGCTTCCATATCCGTTTCAACAGAACAGAATCATAGGTATGAAAGCACTAATTATTTTCCCCATAGACACCAATGTTAAAGTAACACATATTAATGATTTGCTGCAAATTCAACTCAAGTATGGATAATGCAGCAGTGTAATGTTCATATAGAAAACTATTTTTCCACTTGAAAAATCACCAGAAAACGTGGGGTCACAAGACATGTAAGAAAGTTCTTGTTTGTTTACTAAACAGGTCAAGGGTACAGCTGTTTTTATTGATCGACTGTTTTCATTGCTCACAAAGTGTAAGCATAGAGTCGAAATTTCGAAAATGTTCATCAGTGATCCAGTAAAACCTATTAATACGCTTCTTATACATATAACCACAAAATCGAATGGAAATGGGAAGTTTTCCCCTACTTATAACGCCCATTTCCATCAAAAAAGGAGGGATTACTTTTTATTATAGGAACTACATTCGATACACCTCGGAGGTTTACATGTAATTAGTGGTGGTAAACCTCATATCTTCTTTGTTTATCATCCGATTTCTCAATAATAAAGATTGTTTGGCTGTGTCGCCTTTAAGATAGTTTTCGTGCATTTCAGACTCCTCCAAATAATCATTTTCTTTAACAACTTGTATGTATATATTATGTATTTAATTATATATTATTAATTTAAGATTATATAGTACAAGTTTAATGGGGTTATCAATTTATAAAAAGATATTACATACTCTACTGAAAATTATTGCGTTTACCTTTTACTATGACGTGAACATCGTCGAAATTAATTACGTAAGAAGCGTTAATACGCGTTAATTTCTATTGATGTAAATCGAAACTCGGGTCTTTGGACTAATATCGAACTTAAGTAAAACTTTTGCGCTACATCTATAAATGAATGCGCATTTTTTCTTCTCTTTAATTTACATGTGAATAATTTGCGGGAATTAAGAGTGTTAAGAGTTAATGGTATGGTTCAATTGGTATAGTCTCTAACTGATAAATGCCGAACACAGTCTACAATATACGCGCTAATCTCTCACACTTTATAAATAATGGTAATGCATGACTACTAATGAAATATAAATGACTTGGATATATTTTTGAATAGCAAGACCGCCAAGACTATTACAGTAATGTATTCATTATATTATTTGAATTCATAAGATAGTAATTAACAAATGCGTGCAAACTATGCATACATTACGTGTTCGCGCCTTAATTCCATTAAGTGATGGGAAAGCTTATATTAGCAGCATTTTATAACGGATATTTCGACAATTAAACATGTTTAAAAACACGTGTTACTGACAAAATGCTACAACCTGTTTAAAATTACCTATTGCATCTTTTAATTTTACAATATGCAAACTTTCTGAGCCGATATTAAGGTTTTATTTCAAACCCCAGCCAACCCCGTTTTCGCTTCTTGGAGATGGGTTTGGATGGGGTATGCCAGTTAATACTCGGACCACGTAATGCATATGCCTTAAACGTTTTAGTGGAAAGCCGTCTTTCTTAATATACATAGTTTTAGGCTGTATAAGTTAGTCTTACACCTATAGAAACTTCACTGACTTTAAAAGTGAATTCAGATTTACAAGAAGTTCACAATTAAGACTTATTTCTTTTATTTTCGCAGCTTGTTGCAACAAAGATTCGAAATGCGTTATTTGTCAACTGCGGCAGAATCAAGTTGGTAGCTACTTAACTGGGCGACGATGCGAGAAAAACGCATTAGCTCGTATAATAGCATCCATTCTGCCCAATTGAATTTTAACACGGAATTTGACTAGAGCGATGAAATTTCACGCCTTTTACAACGGTTTGGGTGAAATCGGAATGATGGGATTTGTATTGAAATAACAATGATAATCATTATTTTATCACTATGGCTTTCACTTGATTTCACAGGGCGAGCGACGTAGTCAATGCCTTTCGCGTGATTTCACAGGGCGAGCGACTTAGTTTTATGAAAATATTTCACCCGCAGAGTGTGTATGCATTTTTTTTAAATTTAAATTTAAAACAACAACAACAACAACAAAAATAAATATATGTGCCATTATGTTAATCTCTATTTCCGGTTTTTAATATAAAAAAAACCCAGCAACTTTGCTAACTGAGAAAACGGTTCAACCGCAGAGAATGAGACTGTACGCAGGTATTGAAAAACAAAAACAATATGCATTTATATAAAGATAGTTTCTATTTTTATATTTCATTTGTCCTAATATTTATTTCAGACAGAAAATGCTGTAAATGTATTAATACAAAAATACATAAGTTGCTACAGTCATGAATTTAGTTTTTACAAATGGGGGAAAAATGCAACGCATAATACACTTTCGATATATTTAAATATACACTGGTTAATTTCTGTCCTTAATTACTTCCCTTGATTATTTCACCGCCATTGATGTAAAAGAATCCGTTAATTTCCGTTAAGCACAGTGTCACCTATCGATGAAATACACTATCAATTATTATTGTTTCAATGCATCGGTCACTTGCTGAAAAGACCGATTTATGAATGTCTCCATGGCTTGATTAATAAGATGCTCGCCAAGAATTTAATCACCCGTCTCATAAACTTTGTCATCGCCTAATTATCCCACTCGAACGTTTAATGTGTTTTACCCTTAAGCGCGGACTGAAGATATCTGGAAATGTAAACAAGAGCTGCTGTTCGCTTATTCTCCGTATTGTTATAGTTGGAGGTTTTAATGACGAGGCTTTTTTATTTGGAAATAATTTATGATTATTTTCTTTCTCAGCCCCTTGTCTTATCGATGCACCCATCTGCGATTAGAGTGAACCTTGCAGTCTTGGATAATTATAGCAAAGCTATAAAAAATCTGGAATATGCCCCATGCATTCATTAGTTTTTTCTGCAAGGTTTTGGGAGGACTGAAGGAGAGCAGTTTCGTAATTTGGAAATTTTGAAGATTTGATAATGCACGAGCTTAAATACTAATCAAATTACTCTGCCAAAATAGCACCATATAATATGTAAACTGTTTTGGCTGACCAGTGTATGCATGATAGTGTTTTTAACGTTTTCAAAGAACACTTTTTAAATCCTAGACAGATTAAATCATAAATTGTACACAATTGTATTAATTTTTAGATTTTCCCGTGTAAACAGATTTCTGAATTGGAAAGTTTTAGACACTGTTCCTCACATCCCTACAAAATTGTTCCAGCGTTTTATTTTATGATTAACATCTGATTATAGGACTTTGTTTAATTGTGGACCATTTTACAAGAGGTCAAACGACGCAAACGCTTTATGCGCTGATTGGTGCCTTAATGAAAGTCTGTGTCGCAGAGAAGTTTTATTCAATTAGATGTTGTCTAACACTGTTTGTCGTGACAACTTTATTAAAATTATCCGGAAATCCCAAATAACAATCTCCTTGGAAATTGCTAACAACAATAAATACGTCGGGAATATCACAAAATCTAATTTGCTACTGTCTTATTTGAAAGTTCATCAAATAGCGCAGACGAGAGTCCTTGGGTCACGTGATTGGTTACTATGAAAACATGTTCTGTATTACCCAGACGCTTGTCGAGAAAACGTCTGTATAGCCTTTATAAGGATTTCATATTTTGATAGCACAATCTTACTGCAAACAGGCAAATATTTGTTGTTTTCTTAACTGTTTTGTAGTTTGATTAGGGGAGTTTTGCACACAGAATGTTGAAACATCTCATACCGATTCGAATATTTGCAGTAGACGTTTAATAAAACATCATCAACGATATTCACGTGTTTTATCAGTAAATAAATGATTTGTTAACTAAACTAACACACTATATGCTCGAGTTCGTAAATATTTTATTAAGTGGAAATGTAAATTAGCACGTGTTAGGTGAATTACCTCCTATGTCTTTTGAGGATCGGTGATTGGGCGAGTTTATTTGTGTTCTAGGATAAATAAGCATCCATATACGGCAGTATATGTAGTATTAAATAAAATGTATGTATATGTCTTCTCACCAGTATGTATACACCCATGAACACCGAAACCGTTTTACCGTCCTAGAGGGGTTTTGTACCCGGATTTCCAGCTGAAACAATTTAACTCTTTTGTACTGTCTTATGACAATGCAAGCTAAATATATTTTCTGGGTAATATGATCGTTGTATTAATTATCTTATCACATAACTAACGGCCACAGAGTGTAATATTTCGTTATCTGAATTTGACGAGACTCCATATATAGAACAGACGCATTCACGTCCAATGCAGGTTTTCGCCACAACATTGACTCGTACAATATGAATCTATATTGGACAGTCACTGTACACTATCAGCAACAGCAGCTGTATTTTTTTCCAAAAATATTTTGAGAAATACGAGACTTACTCACTCATCTATGATCGATATTATCGGCGTGGTATCGTGTACAACTCGAAGGTTTCTAATGCCATTGTTGAGCTTAAAAACTAAATGAATGGGTATTAGTCCCGACCTTGTACAACAGTGTGTCTAAAATGTATTCAATTGAAATTGAATCAATTGGTCCTTAATGTTTCGTTCATCTTTTAAAAGTGTATAGTTTGGTTGATTTTTCTTTCATTTCATCGTCAATTAATCAATTAATATTAACTTCTATTTTTATTATTTCTTTTTTTGAAAATTTGTCAACGGGTCGACTCGTCCGTTAAATTATATGTAATAGTATAAAAATTAATGCGTTACAACTTAAGCGTTTTCCGCGTGCAGTCCGGATCTGCATTGAAATGTGTATGGAAGCAGAAAAAAGTTCAACCGGAAGTGGAACTTCGGCCAAATGCAGTAAGTTGTTTAGATGAAGAACTTATGAATTTCTGACTTTATAAAAAGACATCATAGTTTTGGCTTAAGAAGAAGTTCTCGGTCTACAAATGGCGCCAAGTTTTCAGAAACTATATATAGATGCAGCACAGCTATTGCAGCATAATGGCGGACTGAAAATAAATCTCCTTTCTTTTAAAAAAAAAATGCATTTTTACTAATTTATTGTGCCATTATTGGTTTATCTATTTAAGGTATTATGTTAAAATTCTGATTTTGCTTATAGGGAAATAATAATAGTGTATACATGCTTATAGGGAAATAACAATAGTGTATACATACCTTATAGGGAAATAATAATAGTGTATACATGCTTATAGGGAAATAATAATAGTGTATGCATGCTTATAGGGAAATAATAATAGTGTATACATACCTTATAGGGAAATAATAATAGTGTATACATACTTATAGGGAAATAATAATAGTGTATACATGCTTATAGGGAAATAATAATAGTGTATACATACTTATAGGGAAATAATAATAGTGTATACATGCTTATAGGGAAATAATAATAGTGTATACATGCTTATAGGGAAATAATAATAGTGTATACATGCTTATAGGGAAATAATAATAGTGTATACATGCTTATAGGGAAATAATAATAGTGTATACATGCTTATAGGGAAATAATAATAGGGAAATAATAATAGTGTATACATGCTTATAGGGAAATAATAATAGTGTATACATGCTTATAGGGAAATAAAAATAGTGTATACATGCTTATAGGGAAATAATAATAGTGTATACATGCTTATAGGGAAATAATAATAGTGTATACATGCTTATAGGGAAATAATAATAGTGTATACATACACTATTTTACCATCTCAGTGTTTATGTTTTTAAATGTTGAAGACATTCTTGAGTTAAGAAATAAAATATTTCCAGCTGGTTTATATTGTCCCAGATCAAAATCTGATGGGCGGGACTTGAAAACCATCGATACCAAGGGCCGTAGGCCCGCGGTTTCGATGTGTTTCAAGTTTTGATCTTGCACAATATAAACCCGCTGGAAATATTATATTTGTGTATCCGACATGGATTTGTATGTATTTTATACGCACATTTTCGAGAGATTGAACATAATACAAACACATTCTCACAACTTACATTGTACGTCCATCTCTCAGCCCCAAACGAAGAAAATGTACAGCTTTATCGTGTTTCGAACAAGTTCAATTTGTTGTTTGAACGTAACGTTGCCCTAAAATAATGTAATCGTTGTTTTGGATGTTTTCCGACGTTGAAAATCGTTTAAAATGACGTTCTAACGGTTGAAGGACGTGGGGTCAGTTATATAGCTATTTTTTTTAAAAAATCTCAATAGCCAATCAGCATTGAGTATTTTCATAAACCATGTTAGATACGTGACAAGTTCTTTGGTTTAAACATATTCTATTTCAAAGATAACGTAACGTTGCATGCACTAATCGATTGAAACGAAAGCAAAATGCGTGTAGAAATCCTTTCCACAGAAAAGCTCTTCTTTAGAAGATCTATGACTCCTTTCTGTAGATTTTTATGGCATCACATAGGTAATTTTTCATGACAATATATGTTACTCTTATTTAAAATTATCCTAGATACGAATTACACTGTTGCATGTTTAATTTATTACAATATATTAACTAAATTAAAAAATCAGAGGGCGTGTTACACACACATATATATATATAGACACTTTACGTAATGGCGCACTTGTCCTCGTGAGGTCGTCAACAAATTATTCAACACATTTGAACGGGACCCAATTAGTGCCAATCCCAAGTAGACAAAGTAACTAATCTGTTGATTTATTATCTTACTGAAAATAAATTGATTGCTCTTCTTTCTAATTTCCAGGCCTCGTGTTGATTTATTCCACCGCTTAGGTAACAGACTAACATACAGTGTTTGCTTTCCGTCCTAGTATAACTCGAGATAAATGTCTTAAGACCAATCTCAAATATACATAACCAATGAGATTGATTATAATTATTTGTTATTGCTATTGCATTTGCATTTTGCAGGATTTGCATTTAAAATTGACCCTTAAATCCTGAATGGTTCTTTGGCACAGAGTATAGAAAACGAATCTTGAAACCTGCCCTACTCTTACTAACGAATACATTTCTATTGTTCTTTAACGTGATTTGAGGATAACCTTCGATACAGGGGACCGCCTGGTTTACTTCCCCATCTGACGGACGATGTTAAGGGAATGTGCCTTGCTCACCCCAAAAAAACACCGAAGTAACTCATTGGCACATATGAGGCTTGAATCTGTGTCCTCCGGTTTCAGTCCATCGTGCTCTCCACTGCGCAAGCTCTCCCAATTAGCTATTAGCTATACTGAGCAAAATAAATTACGCACACACAATGCATGTCAGATACACAGCCGTTCATATGTTCGCCGTCAATGATAAAGTGACATAGATATGACCATTAATAATGCTATAAAGTAAACAATGTCGGGATAAAAATAAAGTAAATATGACGGAACATACCTTTATAGGCTACCGAAAACCGTACTATTTTAATGAAAATGGAGGTTATTTTAAAAGTACGAAATTTGGAATGTTTCTGTTTGAGAATAACAATCGTTTGTGAACACATTTCAGCGGTTTTTAAAAGCAATGACAGAATGGGCAATGCTTGTCAAGGCCAAACATTAAACTTATTCAATACAATACGTTTGTATAATTAAATATATGGGAGGTAATTCTGATACTTCTTTTAGAAAATAACAAAATAACACAATTTTTTGATAATCGCATCCTTATCTAGCATTACTAATATTTTCAAACAGTTATATCAATGTTCATATGTATAATCTATGTCCCTATATCAATGTTCATATGTTTAATCTATGTCCCTAAAAAGTGTGCTAAACATTTTTGTTTGTACAGTATATTTTACAGCATGCGTACATTGTACTGTAACAATACTTTATACATGCTCGATTTTTATGTAATGAGTATTTCGAGAAAAAACATCATACCCCATTAAACAGTTCAGACTATGGTGGTTGATATGTCGGATAAATTAGAATTATATAGACATATGGGTTCTAATGATACGGAAAGGGTCACCGGAAGATATCATCCAACAACTTTTTTCCCATACTAAGTTCAGTATTTTCATGCACGTTTTAATTATTAATACATCACTACCCACGTTCCATAAACCGGCTTAAGTGGAGCTCTTAACCTCAATAGCCAATATATATTTTCACCATATCTTCCCCAAAAACACTTATCCCCAGATTCTGTTTGAATTCATCTTCACCAACGTTACGCCCCGACAATTATGTTACTGTGGCAAACATATGTTAACTTGTAAGTTTTAATTTTACGACGAGGGCTTTAATTAAACGATGAACACCTGGATTTGAAAGACATACTTTAACACCCATTCATAAAAAGTATTTTATTTTCATAGTTCCTGTTTCACAAGTTATAAATGTATTTCATTTTTGAAAGACAAAACTTTTGACATCCTGATAATAGAGCCATTATACTCCGTACGAGTCACTGATTGGGCGAGCACTCACTGGGCCGAACGTGCTACCAATTAGTCACCGGCGTTTTATTGAAATGTTATGGATTTTTTATAGAGTGCTGAAACCTTATAAAAGCGTTTCACCTTACGAGACGTACACGAAATTCGATTTAGGTGTGAATTGAAATGTTTCAATGCAACATGTTTTCAACGCCCTTTAGAAAACGTAGCATCTGTGGCTATATAGTCAATACCTTGTTGATAAAATTCACATTTCTTTCATTAATTATATTAATTATTAGCACCATTTCGTTTATTAAAAGATGCAATCAGTAAGCGTTAACTGGCATGTATTGTATTATGTATAGTGTCTGTTTGAATACTACGATGTTTTGGGTACATCACTACTACACAATGCAGATCGTTTTTTTTTAAAAATGCTACTCAAGTGGGGTGGGGTTGTACTTTATAGAGTTGACTTGGTTTAAACATATTCTGTGTTCCAATGGTTTACAACTTTTCATGGACTAGTATCATATAGCGTACAACACATACTACAGAATCCTAACGAAAGCAAGTTGCATAGAAGACTTCTCCTAAGTTAGATAATTTTAATAATAATAATAATAATGTCGGTTATACTTGCACATTTTAAATCTGAAAAACTTCATCCAAAACATTACAACCTTATAATTGTAATAATTGCATTTTTTAAAATGTTTGATTTTTTTATTGTTCATCGTTATAGGTTGATGAAAACAAGCTTGATTTATAATTAATACTGTTTTATTTTCCTTCTCCAATCGGGACTACACTACTTCCCTTTATTAATTTATTGTTATTATTATTTTTAAGACTTTCCCCCGGATTTAACCATAGTTTTCTATTATATGGTGTTCGAAAAAACAAATACAATGTTTAATCTCAGTGGCCAGGTTCTCTGCTCAATGAAAGGGAGATAACCAATTATTACATTAAGGAGGAGGTCATTAAAGAGTTCACGTTTTCAAAATTATATATAGGCATATATTTTTATATTCAGAGCACTCCATATACGGTTGACCTTGAATCCCGAGATCACGTGTTCGAGACTCGCCGGGATTCTTCGGTATTTCCATTATCCGTCGAATGGGGTTCTAACCCTGATGGTCTCATGTATTGGGGTCTGTCCTCCAAGCATGGTAAAGAACCAAAGGAGCCTGTCGATAGTACGAGGGCACTGTTCACGGATGCCTATGTATTCTTTCCATCTCTCTGGAGCATCTGAAAATAAGCTAAGAAAATGAGTTGATGATATATTAAAAACAACTTTATTTAGTATGTACCGATATTCGCAGGATATACAGTACAGTATAGCTGTATCCTCTTTCCTACACGTGCTATGCATCGACACGTAGGTCCGTGCAGACTATCATGCACATAGTGCTCCTCTGCGCATGCGCTGGTTATATTCGTCTTACCACGGACATCTTCGTTGGTTTCGCTGCTCGACAGTCTTGCTTCTACTTCTTCGCTCAAATACGCCTCGACAGCACCGCCGGTCGGTGTTGAGCAACCAGCGACCATTGCGGTCGATGTCGCAGATTCTCTTGGCGTGCAACCAACTTTTCTATGGTAGTTATTTTCTTTGGTTCTTTACTCCTAGTGCAATTAATGATGAATATCCTGTTACAACAATGTATCCATGGTGATTCTAGTGTTCTTTCATGATGGTTTGTCTGTTTGTTTGTATGTTGTTTTACATCATTTTCAACACATTTAAGGTTATATGTGACAGACGATTTTATTTTTGTGGTGGAGGCAGACCACCCCACATTTCCTGGGTATAGAACCAGTACTGTACACCTCCCGTCATCCGTAAGAATCGACATTTCCTCACTTACAAGTCGAGCTCCCCTTGGTATTCGAACCCGCAGCGGTGAGCGACGAGAAGGTTTACAACGCAACATCGTTAACCCCTCGGTCACGGAGACGCTAATCTTCTTTCATGATTGTACTAGTTCGGGGTGCTTGTTTCAGCCAAAGATTTTTTTTCTTCAAAATTAACACGAGTAGTTATATTAATACATATAAATTATATGTCATTAGAACTGGTCGTTTTAGAGGTAAATAAAAATATCTTACTTTTCAAATTCGGTTGAGAAATAAATATTTTACAGCCAAAATGGTTTTTGGTTGGGCTTTCTTCATGTAAATTCCTTGTTGCTTGAACTTAAGCAAATTAATAAATCTCCAATAACTTTTGAAAAGTAAGGTATTTTTATTTACCATAAACATCCAAAAAGCCTTTGGCTGAAACAAGCGACCCCAACAATAGTATATTAATGTATTAGTGAGGGAGAAGTTCTAAACATATCTTTTTAATTACAAGAATTACCTACCGCCTTCCCTATTTGCAGTCTTCGGATTAAAGGTGTAGCAAAGCTACTCAGTTACATTAGGTTAACAGAAGCCAATCTCGGATCTAAAAAACACAAACTCGACGTTACCTTTCCTCGTAATTCGAATCTTAACATATTTAAAAACAAACCAATGAACGCACTGTTGTCAACAATGTTATTTTAACACAAGGCCGACAACCTGTGCTATATTTTAATGACGGACTTGGCGGAGTTATTGTCCAAATAAACTAGATCAATACAAAGAAAATATCAAGTCTTATAGATAAGGTTTTTCTTTTAGGGGTCCAAAATCACATACTATTTCATTCAGAAAAAATGTATCTTAAATGGAATATAACCGCAAAAGGAATGTCTCCTCCCGAATAGTTTGATTTAGTATAGTGATGTCAGAGATAACATGCGACATGATTTAGTATAGTGTAGCCTAATAAATTGGCTCCTATGCAGTTTTTTTTTTATTATTCTGACGTTCTATGTAACTGCATATACGCCTAATTTCCTTTGCAAAAAAACCGACTGGAAAAAATGCTCGAACACCCATGTGACTTTCGAACGAAATTGAGCAGCTTATCAGACTCCTGTGCGTAAACCATGATGATAATCTAACAAAATAATAAGTTATTTACCATTTACTTTCGGTTTTATTTTTTTCCGAAGCATATTTGACATAATATATCGATTTTTCGTAGATCGCTATACATGTGTATTGACAATATATTGACAAGTGCGCGTTTCTCCCAACGTTGCATGCGCATGCGCATAAGTACACATTTTCCACTGTGGACAACGTGTCACGAACTACGTTGTGTATAATGTACCTAGTATAAAGTTTTCAAGTCTTAGGTGAACAAACGGTAATGGGCGAAGGGTGCCGGGATATTTATTATAAGTTACCCCTTCAGACATTCTCCTAAAAGAAAAATTAAAAAATCTCGCTTGTTTTATAGCCTGATCAGGGGGGAAAAGCACCTAACCATAGACCTACTGTATGTCCATGACCTAACTTAAGCTTGTTTATTTTGTTTTGTTATATTCATTTCATTTAGTGTGTAGGGGGTGGGGTGAGTTTACGGGTGGATTCAGGGGGCGACCCACTAAAAAATCTGTAAAATAAAGAAATTTATATTAAACAAGAGCTGTAGGAGAACAGCGCAGCTCGACTATTCAGAGAATAATAAATGGTTTAGCCAGTATATACCATCAGAAAACAAGGCTAAAACAATGTGATGGTGGGTTGGGGGTGGGGGTGGAGCTGGGGTGGGTATAGAAACTCTGGCCGATATAAAAATTATTGTTAGAATCTCATAAAAATTATAGTAAAATTTTCGGCAAGGTGTGACATTTTATTTGTTTTTATCAGTTTTAATCCAAAGTTGCTGTCATTTAAAAAAAAAATTGTGGTCGAAAGGCAACTCGGGGAGTGAGGGGATATCTGGCGATTTTTTTTATTGTGGCCTCATTTCAGGTTGTTTTTTTATTGATATTTCCTCTGTGTATCTGAATTTAATCTAAATTGCTTTATATGTAAATGATTGCGTTCAAATTAAAATTTTAATATCCAATAATGGAAGATAAAATGAAAACAATTTCCCGCCCCCTGTCCTCCTTGTGAGGGGAGCCCATAAACCAATGGGGGGGGGGGGGGGGGGGGGGGGCAGGACGGGGTCGCATAATTGATATAGTTGTTTATTTGATAAAACAAAACAACACAGACATATGTAAAAAAAACAAAAAACATTCGGGTGGTGGTGGTGGGATGGTTGTGGGGCGAAACATATTGATAAACTGATAAAACAAAACAACACAGATATATGCAAACACTAACAAAAACAACAACATTCGGGTGGTAGTGATGATGGTGTGTTGGGATGGTTGGGGGTGGGGTGTGTGGTGTGTGGGGGGGGGGGGGGGGGGGGGTAACAAAAATTGCCCAAAACAACACAGAAATATGTAAAAAAAAAAGAGAAAAGTTTCCAGTGTGGATGGAGGTGGGTGTGGGGGGGGGGGGCGTAATCGAGGGGGGGGGGGGGGGGGGGGGGGGGGGGGGGGCAACATAGCTTTATGTGTAAGATTTGACCAAAACAACACAGAAATATGTAAAATATATATATAAATCGAGTTTCAAGTGGGGCAGGCGGGGAGTGGGGGAGGGTGGTGGCAGGGCCACGTAAGAATTGACCAAAACGAGACAGAAATATGCAAAAAAAAAAAAAAAAAAATATCGAGTTTCGAGTGGAAATATAACATTTTTAAAAGAGCAGTAACTCCGCCGTTACTGGTCCGATCTGGTTGGTTTTCGAACTTGGCCAGTAGAGATAATAAAATTTACCAAAGCAATACAGAAATATAAAAAAATATATAGCTTAGAGTCTGGGGGTGGAGGGGGGGGGGGCGGGGTGGTAGGGGGTGCGGGGGCATAGCAATATGTGTAAGAATTGACCAAAACAACAAAGAAATATGAAGAAAAAAAATAGAGATTCGAGTCGGTGGGGCGGGGGGAGGAGGGTGAGAATTGTGTAAGAATTGACCAGAACAATACAGAAATATGAAGAAGAAAAAATAGTTGAGAGTCGGAGGGGGGGGTGCGGGGGGCCGAGGGGGTTGTGCGGGGCGGGGACGGGAGTAGCGGCGGAGCAACATAGATATATGTGTAAGAATTGACCAAAACAACACAGAAATATGTAAAAAAAAATAGAGATTCGAGTCGGTGGGGCGGGGGGAGGAGGGTGGTGGGGGCGGGGCAACATAGCTATATGTGTAAGAATTGACCAGAACAATACAGAAATATGAAGAAGAAAAAATAGTTGAGAGTCGGTGGGGGGGGGGGGGCGGGCGGGGTGCCGAGGGGGTTGTGCGGGGCGGGGACGGGAGTAGCGGCGGAGCAACATAGATATATGTGTAAGAATTGACCAAAACAACACAGAAATATGTAAAAAATAAACAAATTGAGTTTCGAGTGTGGTCGGGGGGAGGCCCTGGGGTGTTGGAAGGCGGGCGCGGGGGTGGGGGCAACATAGCTTCATTTGTAAGAATTGACCAAAACAACACAAACATATGTAAAAAAAAAAATTAAATGAGTTTTGAGTGTGGGGAGGGTGGAGAGTGGGGTGGGGGCAACATAGCTATATGTGTTAAAATTGACCAAAACAACGGAAATATGTAAAAAAAAAAAAAAAATGTGGGAGGGGGAGAGGGGTGTGTGGCGGGGCGGAGAGGAGGGAGCCCATGCCCAAATATGGGTGAAGTACAAATAAGATGCATAATGATATAAGATCCCAAACCAAAATTATAACTATATATACACCAGCTTACATGCAAACCTAGATCTGTCTTTATTGCACATTTTATGGGCCGTCACAATTTGGATTCCATGGGAGCCCAGAATTTGCGGAAGACAACATTACTTAAGCAACCCTTTACAACATACTATAAGGAAACCAATTCCCAAATTTAGTTGAGCTAGGATGGGACATTGTGCTTTATAAAAAGAAATCGTTGTGTGTTTGGTGGACCTGAACATGGTGATTTTGTTTACGAAAACAATAACTGTCACTAGTATTCAAATCCCCCATCCACGCCCCAACCCCCACCCCCAGGGTTTATGGGATGACTAGTTGTCCGTTGTCAGTTGTCCGTCGCCCGTCGTCGTCTGCTAACTTTTGCCTTGTGAACACTCTTGCTCATTATTATTATTCGGATCTTTACCAAACTGCTAATTTTCATATATTTTATATTTTCTTTATTACGATTTAAGAATGAGGAAGAGTCTTGTAGAATAATAAACGACTAAAACAAGTAATTTTAACAATACTATAAATATAACAAAAATATTACTTTTAAATCGGCATGAAATATGTGTAGTTTAAACACACTACACAATGTTTTACGATTGTAGCAATAAACGGTTCTATTCTATTCTATCGACGGTGCATGGAAGGTTGCGTATGGTGAAGTAATATGCGCAAGGAACTCTGGGTAAGAATTTCAAACAAGATGGCGGTACCCTTCGATAATTCGGAAATGTGTCAATATATTCGTGATAAATTTGGATAATCTGAGATATTTCATCTTGGCAGGTAAATTTTGAAACACCAATCGACTCCAAAAAAAATCTTCTTTCAACCTGTGCATATATAATATAGATATAGATAGATATTTTTATTCAAACATAAGGCATTACGCCCAACAGTTCACATGCAAATAGTACATACATATAAACATGTATATGAAATACACACAATATTTTCCAGTTAATGACAATTTGTATAATTTCATAGGTGAGTTTCAAGATCATCTGTATATGTTACTAGTTAAAAAGTATTTGACAACTATTAAGTATATAAGTGTTTAATATATATTTTTAAATTAATATTCCTAAGTACTGATCAGAACACAGTTATATCTGTGGACAAAAATGGAGAAAAGTGATATTTATTTATAAAACATGTCGTCTCTTCTTTTAAAACTTTTACAAATGAAAACGGACAGTTTTTTTAATAAACTCTTGTTTTCTGTTGTCATAAGTTCAATAAATTTTGGTATGTTTGGCCGTTTCCAAAAATATTTGTTAACATATTCTTTTCTTATATCTTGATATAGTGAACACTCCAATACAAAGTGAAATTCGTCTTCTAGTATATTACATAGCTGGCATTTTCTTTCGGATCTTGGTGTTTTATTTGGTCTATGCCATCGACCAGTTTCTATTTCTAACCTGTGACTAGAGACTCTTAGTTTTGTAAAAAAAGCTCTAAATTTCTTTATATTTAGTACATCTAGATAATACTTAAACCTGAAATCTGATATTATTCTGTATGTACTAGCTCTAGTGGAATCCGATAATTCAGCATTCCAATTTTGTATAAACATATCTTTAATTCGTTGTTTAAATATATTAATGAAATACGTTATGTTTTCTACTCCTTGAGAATACCAAACTTCATTAAATCCTGTTCGTTCCAATAACCGTTTAACTTGAGATGCCCAGTTTAATTTATTTGGGTTTACGATCAGATCATCTAACATAACATTATACATATTTTTTATATATTTGCGATCACTCGTACGTGTAATTTTTAACCAGAACCGGATAATATAGGCCATACGTTGAATTTTTAAAGGGACTCTCCCGAGTTCTCCATATATGAAATTGTTTTGAGTTTGTGTTTTAACACATAAAAGTTGTTTACAAAATTGAAGGTGTACTTTCTCTAACTTTTCCGCATTTGAGAATCCCCATATCTCTGCGCCATAATTTAATATTGGCAAAATGAGTTTGTCAAAAATGTCTAAAGTGTGACTGACCGATAAGTCAGTAAATTGATTTATATAC
>JAWPHD010011556.1:0-82899 GCA_037043455.1 Cyrtodaria siliqua
TTATCTGTAACAAATTCATTGTTGAATATATAATAAAAGACATTTTGTATTTTCATCCTCATGTAATAGTTATTTGCTATATATATAGTTTGAATAATATATATATATATATATATATTATTCAAACTATTGTTATAAAATGATTCATGTGTAGAATCACGTGACTTGTCTATATGAACCGATGTACGTATGTACAAGTTAAATGAAATATATGTTCTGTTCTGTTCATAATAAATACATAAATACAAATTTGCTCCTCCTAATGTTGGATGCTGTAAGAACCTATAATGTAAAAAATACCGTAAATGTAAAAATTGTTACAAATGTAAAAACATCTAACGCTAAATGTAAAAATTGACACAAATGTAAAAACATTTTGTCACAAATGTAAAACCTGGTCACCCTAAATGTAAAAAAACAACAGTAATGACTATATCGATGACATGCTTACTATTTTGTTATATTGAGTATATTTAGTACATTTTAGTACATACAATACAGTTATTAGTAATAATTAAAATAAATAGATTACTGTGTGAAGCTAATTGGGTTCCAACGAGCATTACATCAGTACATTACGTCTTCATTTTCTATGCTTCAGTGGTGGTCGAAGTAGCCACATTTTACAGATCACTATTATTTAATTTCCATGAAAGATAGGAATTCCAGACAAAGATGTCCATGCTTATTATTATCTTATCTTACACCCCAGTGCTACCCCTTACACCCATGATCTGCTGCATATTTGATGTTCATGTCATGACATATATTCTCATAATGTCACCATAGTAACGGGTGTTATACTCTCGAAGTTATCGCACATAATGAATATTTCCATATAGGGTGATGTCGACCTTGATCTTTGACCTACTGACCCTGAAAAACAGTCAGTTTCCTTCTCTCACGGCATTGTATTTGACGTTTCATGACTGTGGGTGTATATTGTTTTGAAGTTATCTCCCAGAATGTATATTTCCATATTAATGCACGGCGACCTTGACATTTTACATACTGACCTAAAAACACTACGATTCTTTTACTCACCAAGGTCAATTTACCTATGAAGCTTGTTGAGTGTGGGTGTGTTATAGTGCCGACGATATCGCACGGACCATTCAACGCATTATGTGACCATTTTTGTCGCACAACGCGTTATGTTTCGTATATAGCTTTTCATTATTTTGTTTCAACGCGATATGTGACAAAATTGGAACCTGACTGTGTCAAATTAGATGTATGATGCACGTCCTCTATTACTAATTAGGAATCCTTAAACTTCTTAAGTTTAGATAACCATTGTATAGAAATCATCAATAAGGAATTCCTTATAAGGGCTTCCTTAAATGGCTCCTCTCCTGTATGTATACGTGACATATACTCATATTTACCGACTTTTTTCATGGTCTTAACTATAATTAGAAAGTAGTTACTGTTTATGAACTAGAAATCAAGAACTAACTTCACACATTAGTCCATGATAAATGCATGACTATGAATAGAAATATGTTAAGTTCTAAGCAAGCATTATTTAGTACATAGGAAATGGCATTTCTCCTGAATACTCAAATGTATCGATTGGTATCGCAATTAATCGCAGTACAAACTTTTGCTAAACTATAAAATAAATGGGGGTATGTGGAAAAAAGACGGACACACATCTTTCACGTTGCCTAGATACTGTCACAATCACAACATATAATTGAATATCGTAATAGCACACGTCACATAACACGTTGAAAATATGGAATAGTTATACTATACGACGCATTGCATGACTATTCATATAATGCGTCGTACAGTCACAGTCACGACGCATTATGGGACTTATACGACTCTCTTTTTTACATTTGTGACCGTTTTTACATTTATGGTATTTTTTACATTTGAGGTTCTTACAGATGTCCATATTTTGTCCAAATTTGTTTTTGTATAGAAAAAAGTTTTAAGGGACAAAAGCCCGATATGGACTTATGTTAAGAGCTATTAGCTCCATAATTAAGTTCATTATGCACTTAGCTCATAAAACCATAAAACGCAAACGTTGGTCCGTCAGGACGAAACAGAATACATTTAAGTTGTAGTTGTATTAATTCTTCGGTCCTCCGGTCTTTTGGTTCTGAGCCCCGTGTGGTTCCGGGGCAAAGAATAGGGCCACTGCAGATCCCTTTAGAGGGGTAGGCAGAGGGGTAGAATCCCCTCAAATTCATGTTCATTTTATCATATTTGTTCATGTTCATTAAAGGTCTTCATCATGATCCCTGCGTTGTTTCAGGTGCCATCCCGCTCACATCAAAAGAACAGTGGCAGAAAAACAATAAACGTGGCGTAAATGGAGTTTCTACGATATAATTTGCAGCAACTCTGCAGTTCAGGGTGAGAAGGTTCTAGGCCCATTTTCCATATTTTATCTCGATGTACATGGAGGATGAGCCTGGCATGTTCATGCCTGTCAGGCGCTATATAACCTTTCATGTGTTGGTGCGCCTTAAAACCCAATTCAACTCAATTCCAATTTCGGTTCTGAATTAATAAATAAATCCGTTCTTTCCTCCTTAACCTACCCCTTTAGCTGACTTCATTTATTATTATTATTATTATTAAATTATATTATGAAATTCTCACCACGAGTTCTGCGTGACTCCTCCTTTCTCATACATCATGTATTTTGATCTGAGAAATAAAAGTTATTGTTGTTGTTGTTGTTGGGTTATAGCTTCCATGCGACATTGCACCGTTGCGTCGTCGGCCATATATATTAAACATAATTCAAAAACAGTTTAAACAATTGTTTACAATGGATTTGTGGCTTTCTATTCCTTTGTTTTTTATTGTCATACATACATGATCATGTATGTGTTATACTTATATTGCCTATTAATGCTGTCATGTTTGTTAGAGAATATAACCTGGAGGTGATATCTTTATTTACACTGTCCCTTGTTATTTTGAGTGACAAATATTGTAAGAATGCGGTTTGGTGCACCCTAGAGCCTGGTTTAAACTCCCAGCAGCCGTTTACCACTGACCGTTCCAAGGCGGGAGCCCTATTGTTAAACCGTTTGTGTTTGTGATGTCACATGCCTTGATTATTAAATTGTAAAGTGTTGTTTGTTTTAATGCGTGTTTTTGGTTGATTGTGTTAAGTGAAAGCTACATTTCCTGTTTGGATTTTATACCTACTGTTGACGTAGTTCAAAATATTCCCAACAGGGAAATCATTTTAATATCATTAGATAGCCATTCAATATTTAGTACGGTCCACAGAATGATATTAAAATCGTCTATTGAACACATTATCAGAAGTCATTAACCGTTATAATAACACTTTGATGCACGGAGATAAGTTATTTCATTACTCAAGCGGCCTCGGTGGTATAACGAGGTTTCTTGGTGGGTATTCATACACGACAATACTGCCCATGGTTTAAATCATTTATTTATCCAGTTGTCACAATATACGACATATTCATATCAATAGTATAGATTACGATTTGAGCCTGAAAAATAGGAAACAATAATTGGTAAAACTAGCTAAAAATCTATAAGATTTCTAAACGGCTCATTTCAACAAATCTAACAAATCAGTTTAAATGGAAACATATCTAGATAAGATTCATATTTCAAGACAATGTTTATATAACACTAGAATACGGTTATTTTCAATATCACTATACCACTTCTGTACAAAACAATCAATTACCCTTTGTTTGAATAATACATGTACTAATCTTGTTATTGTGGTCAATGTATGTTTATATGATGAAAAACTATGTAATAGTTTAAGTCAATAAAATTTATTCTTCTTCTTCATGAAAATATTTCAAATTTATACTGTGAGGCTCATTTCATACATAGGTAAATCCAAAATCATTTAAAAGGGTCTTACCATTACATTAACAAAAGGCATGGAAAGCTTGCTTATTTACTTCAAGACCGATTAGCTCATGTATATAAACTGAGACCCGAGTAAATCGTTCTCTTTGAATAAGCATTGGTATATTGAACAGTATCCAGGGTATAGCATATATAATACTTCAACTGTACTTTTATAAAGAAAATAATGCAAATTAATAAGTTAGCTGTACTAAATACAAAACTGTGTTGATTGTTTTTTTTAGATAGAAAGCTCATACCAAAACGCTACTAATGAAACACCTGTTTTTATGTTTTATTATGTTGATTTCATATAAAAGCTGTATTGGGAGGGCCCAACTGAAACAAAGCTGAATACCACCATTTTCTTATGCAATTGTATGTCTTTCAGTGATTTACATTACCTATACAAATTACCCCCACCCCCAAATACATTGTTACAATGGGCCCAATTTCAATGATATTACGTTCTAAAAATAAATTGAAACGGTCGCTGATTTCGGACAAACAGTTCATTACTTACACGATATATATACAAAAGTATACGTATATTATGTCCGACATCGACTAGAGCGGGTTACACAATATATGACGTCACTGTGATTTACCCAAGATATACCCATATTATGGATCAATTCAACACATGTCACAAATCACATTTTCACATTTCATAAATATTATAAAAATATTCTTACCAGAATCGCTTCAGTAAATCGTTATTATACTTTATTACTCAAAGATAAAAAACTATATGTGAGCATCAAAACCTATTCATAACTTTCACATCCAGTCAACTTCCGTTAGGTTGAGATATTCAGTAGGTGAAAATAAAAAGTTTTACTCGTCATTATCCTAAATCTCTATATGAAAATTGAAAATATTAGACCACGATTTAAATTAAATGTGTGTGTGTGGGGTGTGTGGTGGGGTGGGATGGGGGGGGGGGGGGGGGGGTCCGTAGCCGAGTGGTTAACGTCTCTGACTTGAAATCACTTGCCCCTCACCGCTGTAGGTTCGATCCCTCAGGGGCCTAGGAATCTTTATGTGAGGAAGCTATCCAGCTGGCTTGCGGAACGTCGGTGGTTCTACCCAGGTGCCCGCCCGTGCACGAAAATTGCCCGGAGGGGCACCTGGGGTCTTCCTCCACCAATGGAAGCTGGAAAGTCGCCGTATGACCTTAGCTGTTGGTGCGACTATAAAATCCTATTAAATCAATTAAATTAAATGTATCCATATTGGTGTTTTAAAATCAGACAACACCAAAAGAAGATACATAGATGTACACAAAAATTAAAGCTTTTAATATAATTATCACTACAAACTAGTTTTATAAAGGGCTAAAGTCAGCTGAGCACCAACGATAAACACCGAGTTTACCCCCTACCAGAATGTGGAGGTCTTTTATTTTATTGATCACTGATTGGTCAAATTATTTTGATGATGTCATGTGAAAGTTATGAATTTTGATTAACAATACTCAAAGTTTATTCTCGCGACCTTACTCTCTCAAAGATAGATATCGAATGCCACGTATACAGAAAAGGGAAGGCGGGAGAAGTTTTAGCGCCATTTAGGGGTTATGGGATATAGAAATACAGACATGTGTGGGATTCAGCATTTATTTTAGTGTGTGTTTTTTCCGCTAAACATTGTTCTTGATTAATTCAGATGAAATCAATATGCAATGGCATATAATTGTAATTTAATGAATTAATTAGGCCTTGTGTTAGAGACAGTAGCATTCTGCTGAAATATATACTGCCCTTGTGCATGATTCAGTTTGTGTTGCAGTTGCCCAAAACAGAAATTCACCACTTGGCTTTATATTGCTACAAACATGTGGGGGTAGGCTTAGTTTTTGATTCATTACTTCAATTGTATTTTCTGTCATTTTATTGCCAAACTGTATCATTTATTTGCAAATGTGCTCAGAAGCAAGCTTATGGTCTATTTTGTGCATCATAAATATTGGAATTTAACATAATGCGATTTTGATAACTGTATATTTTAGTTTCGTATTTAGATGGCAATATTTGAAAACTTTACTTGATGAAAATATACCATACGGTTCATTTTTTTTCTTCTAATTTGCTATAACGCGTCTTATAATATTTGATTTCTATTAGCCGAGAGGTTCTTTGAGTGCAGAATTAAACCGAAAAGGCAATATGTCCTTGCGAAAGCGTCTGATTTTTCTTCGGTCAAGCTTTTTGGTCAGTTAAATGTATTGATAAATATTTTTGACAAATGTCGCGGATCTTTTAGGTGTCAGATCAGTCAGGAAGTACTTCCGCTTTATAGGATGCTAAAATGGTTCCATGGAAAAATCCAGAGTTTTTAATTTGCCTGTGTTTTTCCGAAGATTGTTTTTTATTTCATAGTTAAATCTAACCTGATATTGATATGTCTGTTGTCATGAATATTAAGTATTTTAGTGTATTTCAGTGCATCTTTGAAACACAACTGAAATCGAACGTCCTTATTTCCACTGATCATTTGTCATAGTGCAACTACCGTTTCTCTAAGCATCGTCTTGGTCAATTTATCCACAGGCACAGTCAAACCCATTCAATGATGGCGTCGTAGCGCAATATACGGTTTTATAAGCTTAAGAAAAGGTAATACATATATCGGAGTACGAAATAATGATGGGGTGGCTAATATGGAAGATAACTATGTGTCAGAGAAATCAGCAACACCAGAGATGAAGTCGGGTAAAGTAAACATCCACAAAGAAATGAAAAGACAATCGAAGACATTTATCAAGTTGACTTGGTACCAGGTAGCTGAGAATTTGGTAACCTACAACTTCACAGCGTATGACCATAGCTTACAAAAATGTATAAGAATGATAAACATAATATATGGTGTATTGAAATTGCTGTTACTAATGTTGGCTTGATGGATTTAACTGCTGTATGTACACTTATGGCTGCTGATCTGATAGAAACTAACCCGTCAAATTACAGCAAAATTACACTACAAAGCCGTTTATCAAAACTCTATCCAAGTGTTCAGGTCATGTAATATTGCATATATGCCGATTAAAAGTAAAGATTTATTAATTGGGTTCTTAAAATACCCGTGACTGAATATGCGTAAAATGAATTATGAGTTGGTAACTCTTAATTCGACGCTCCTGTTTCGGGGTTTAGCCTAACTGGTTAAATAACAGATAGTGTATGGTTTCATTGAGTTGGTTAATTTAAACATCGAGATGGGCGTAACACGTTCATATTGCACGTCCAATTTACAATCCACATATTTATAAGGAAGTACGTCCTAATTGTTTTCAGCAATGGAATTAGGAACGTCGTATATGAGGTCGCTATTGCTTTCATCTTCTGCAGTATCTAACCGCACGGGATAATTATTTCTCGGATAATCATAAATATCACCAGAGTTATCGTCGTTATCATGAACTGTGTCGTCATTGTCGGAGTCATTTCTTCCATTACCAGTTCCTTTTTTATCAACAGAATCAATAGATTCAGTTTCACGATCATTATGTGTTGCATCGGATTGTGCTATTCCACCAAGTGTTTGAATATTTCCTGTGGGAATTGGAAATCTTGGTAGATAGTCATATGGATCAATTATTTTTTTCTTTGACAGTCTTGGCTGAGCTATTGGTGGTCTTACACTCCTATTGCTTTCGCCTCCATGTTGCCTTAGCATCTCACTCGCTGCTCTCCTTGGAGTCGAGACGTTCCTTTCTTCTTTGTTCATGTTCTCCACCATGCTGTTGTTTCGTTTCCAATTTCCAGTTGTTGGATCAACATCAGAGTCCATTTGACTTAATATTATTGATTCATTATTGGCATATATTTCGTCATCTTCTTGATGCAATGCTACATTCTCACCATTTTCCGTTAAATAGTCATCAACGATAGCTTTAGAAGTAGTGTCCAGTACTTCATTATTAGCTTCGATTTCTATAGCAACACGCTTTGTGATGGTACTGGTGTTGATTTGTTCGGCCGGCTTAAGAACTCGTTCAACCAATGTATAATATTCACCACCATCTCGATCATGTCCAATATGTTTTTCTTCAGCGGTGTTGTTTAAATTTTCAGATATATCTACAACGTCACTAGCCTTAACCTTAAATGATTTACTCTTGGAATCAAAAACCACAATGTCTTTATAGTCATCTGAATTACGAGTAATCAATTGCTGTGAATCCGTCTTTATCGTTTTGACATTGTCGCCACCATCCAATTCTTCATTATTCATAATCAAGTGATGACCACTTATGGAGAATGTTGGCTGAAGTTCAATGTCCTGGTATGTTTCCTGGTCGTCTGACATGTGTTCTAGGATAAAATGCACGTTAGTATGTTACTGGTATTGCGACTCAATTTCTCAAGTAATTAACGGAACGAATACTGTCTAGTCTAATTTCAAATTACGACTAATAAACTATATTTAAAAAAGAAAAGAAAAAAAAAAAGTCAACAAACCTGATAATGTTTAATGAGTGTTGTTTAGTTTTAAAATATCCTTGTGTATATAGTATATAAACCATGTGTTTAACAATAACAACTTACTTTGTATTTCTGCCTTTTCAGCGTTTTCATCATGCCACGTACTTCTTTCTGTAGAAGGATGTATCGGACTGCTATTCTTTCTTCTAGTTTTATCGCTTAGCTTTAGTCTGAATAATAATTTGTTACATAAGTTATAATAAGAGATAAACTGTCATTGCAAATTGTTAGACATTATAAGCACTTATATATTATTACTGAATACATATATTTGTTAAGTGTGGGCGTGGCAATAGAAATCAAATTTTAATGCAATTACACACTGATCCGCTAATGGTCATTCAGTATTTCCCTTTAAAAATAATTATAAATGGATGTCAACAAGTGGGCAAAATGGAACATAACGCATGACTATTGAGTACAACAAAATGCAACGGCCGAATTGTCACATTGCATTTAAAAAATGAAACTGTGTAAACATATGATAAATGAATATGCAAACTCAACATGGAGAGTCCTGGGTAAAATAGGCAGGAAGCTTCAATTAGTTTATGCAGATATATGTATATAGCAGCTCTACATAATTCAGACACTAACCGTCGCCTCCTAACAACTACTACAATCACTATAACTACTCCTGCTATCACTGCTAGTGACATAGCGACAAGGCCTACAACTAAACCAATGCTGGGTCCAGTAGATTCCGCGCCTGAAAAAAGACAGAATAAGACATGAGCCAGTGAGTTCCGCGGCTGAAATAGTATAATAAACAAGCATTGAGGCAATGGGTTTCTCGGATGAAAACAAGACTGTTTAATGAATCATCAAGCCAACTGTCCATAAACTATCAATATAAATGGGACGAGGTGTTAATAAACTAGACGGGTGTTCCACAGAACACTTGTGTCCTCTGTCGTGCTCTAATTTCAGCTTGGTTAGGTTGCAGGTTAAAGTTTTATGAAAAGGGAAATTACCCTGCCAAATGACAGTCAGAGTTATTGGAAATGGTAACGACAATCCTTGCGATAAGATGAAGATGTGTGTGATGTTTTATGAACATATGTCAAATACGTTTGAAGTTATGGCAAGGGTATGTCGCGGATTAAAGTGTGACGGACGACGGACGACGACGACTGACAACGGACAAAGTGACCTGCCATGTTACGCAAACGACACAAAACAGAATTCAAACAGTAATAGGAGTTTGAGATGAATGTCAAATTACCTATTACAACTGTCTAATATACCATTAATTGTGACTCCATGCAGTTATGTGTACTTAGAAGATTTGCAAACTTCTAGGCTGCATAATGTGAGCAACATAATATCACTAATTAACACACCAATATTCGGAGAAGTCTGTTTGAAGTCTACAGCGATGGAAGTCAACGTTGCAGTGGTCGAACCAAATTGTTCAGGAGTAGAACCCATTATCACAGAAGTGTTTGCATCCGCCGTAGGCACAACTGCTTCTTCATTCATCCTCCAACTATATATTATTGTTGGTGTTTGATATAAAAGCATGTTTACACAATTGATGTTTTTCATAGGATAGAAGGTGAACATTTTTCTCCAAGTTTTATTAACAATGGAAACAAAAATAAATACATTAAAGAAAGAAACATTATTTAAGTTCGAAATTAAGTCGAATGTGCGTAGAAACTGAACTATTGCTATATACAGTGAACTAATAATCATTAATTTACTGCTATATATGACTGAGTTCTTACAAAGTATTCTGCATGCATTTCTTTATATGATTAAATTGTTACAAAGTAATAAACATGTATTGCTATATATGACTAAATTAATACAAAGTAATATACATGTGTTGCTATACTCGTATACGACTGAATTGCAATAAAGTAATAAAGTAAAACTTGCAGATGGACGTTGAACATTCCGAAAACTTTTCATTTAATTAAGACGTGAAACAAACGAATAAGATCAAACATACCTTGTTGCAATCGTGGTGCCGTCAGACATTGTTGAACATAAGACTGCGGTTCACTACCCGTTTACATACGTCCACGAAAATAAAGGCCTAAACTATAATAGCGGTAGTTGGTATTCGGCCATTGACGAATATGTCAATATATTCGGCCGTTGACGAATATGTCAATGAGCCAAACAAAAAACAATACAGACATTTTGTTTTACATCTTATTTTAAAAAATAAATTCAAAAAGTAGCAACATACACAACACTATTCTAACATGTATTACATCTGCTTTTTCAGCCCTTCGTTTTCTCTAGTTATTATCGTTATATTTATGAAAAATAGAAAATAGTAAGTACGATATGATTGTTAACGTTAATTATGATTATGTCTTCATTCACTTGACCAATTTTATCGTAATCACTATCGGAGTGATTGTAGATAAAATCATCAGCAATTTACCTTTGTCTCAACTTAAAACAATGTTGAATAATTTGACAATAAACTATGAAGACAATGCACACCACATTGATATCTTTCAGTTTAAGATAACATGGCTGATTATAATGTTATCTAATTCTGAATGTTATAATGATGCAGCAAATACGAATTAAAAATAAATATAGGAACAGTGTGTACTACTATACACCTAAGGTGGATCTAGTTCGCCATTGTTGTTGTTTTTGTTTTTGTTGTTGTTTTCGACTATATCCATGTCACACCTCTTCATGTCGTCAAATATATGTCATAATAATTGTTTGTTTCTATTTATTTATTCCAGAATAAGTACTCATTGTATATCTTTTATTCACATTACCATCGTTCTTGAAGAGAGAGCAACACAAACTGCACTTTTTGCAGAGAACAACTGTGTTTTTGGGAGGTTAACTGATGTTTATAGGCGGTAACTTAGGTTTTGGAAGACTCTCGTGAAGTTTTGGGAGGGTAACTGAGGTTTATAGACATCAACTATGGTTTTGGGAGGGTAACTGAGGTTTTGCAAGGTTAACTGAGGTTGCAAGCTCGTTAATGAGAACGGAAAAACAATAAGCGGGTGCGCCAGCTGTCGTTGAGGTATTGTTCCATTCTGTGTTCTATCCCATTTGCAAAGATAATTCTGCTTTCCATCTGCAACGATACATTTTCTAATATTTACCAGAGAAGTGCGTTCAGGTTCTCCCATCGGTTCCCGAAAGCGCATTAGATAGCCATAGGCAGTCATCGATAACCATCGGGTGCCGTCGTTAGTTGTCGGTTTGCCGATAGTTAAGAGATTGCCGCGACTCTAAACATAAAATGCGTTCAGGGTTCTCCCATCGGTACCCGAAAGCGCCTTCGGTAGCCATAGACAGCCATCGGTAACCATCGGGTACCATCGTTAGTTTTCGAATTGCCGATGGGAAAACTGTCGGTAACCAGTCTTACCGCGACTCTACACCTAACATGCCTAAGGTAGCATATCGACAGTGATCGGTGGCCTCGTTAATATACGCGAAAGAGTATCCAAAACCTCAACCATCCGAAATTAAGTTTAAATTATCTCATGATCAGTCCAGGTATGTATGTGTACATGCTTCAATCGTTTTATCCTATTAAAAGAGTGGTTAACCAAAACTTAATTACAAGTTTACATTGATTTGATTTGAAATAGAAATTATGTTAACACTCATAATATACTTTTTATTTATATTAATAAACATGTTGAATCGAGGCTATTGATTACATTTAAAGTGTGGCGTCTACAATTAAAAAAACACGAATGTATTACTTACAGTCGTCTTCTCTTAGTATAGCACACTATAAACACACTTGTAGTAACTATAATCAGTGCCAGCATGATTAGTCCAAATACAAGTCCAACATTTAAACCAGTGGTGTCATCGTCTAAAAATAAGAAAAAAACAAGCTTAAATATTTAATTCCTAATGCATACTAATTTAAATCCAAACATAGCAACACCGAAACAAACAAACAAGAGACTCAATAGGGTCTGTGGACGCTATTCATGCTGAAATTGCTCTCATATAACAATAGATGAAAATATTCAGTAACTGATGCGAAGTGACCAATAGTGATCTGTAAAGCAGCATCAGAGTAGAATATATTGCTTGGTTATTTCCTTTGTTGTCCAAAATACAAAATGACATAATGCCCCCCGGCCACCAACCCCCGCTCCACACCCATTCAGACACACATTATTGCAGAACAACAACAACACAACACAAATTGTCTTATATAACTCTATGCCAAACTTTGATCCGAGGGAACGAGGCAAATTTGACTCCAGTATTACCACTTGAACACATTTAGCTAATGATACATGCAATATACGAGAGCCTGCAACACACATCTACAAAACAAAATACACATGTCGATTTTGCTCAGTGCCAAATCTATCCAAGATCTTATTGAAATATGTTAAAGGACGTACATCAGGGTTGGTATTATTTTTAGAATTGTTCAAATACATTATTTGTGTATTTAATTGATAAAAGTAAACTAAATGAGCCATAAAACACCAACTGAAATTACGGTAAAGGTATAAACTGAACGTCCCGAAGAAGGTATTTCCTAACAGGGATAGCTATTTTAAACTTGGCGGTAAAATAAAGCGCAATGTATTGCAAAGGGAGCGTCAGGTGTAGATACCGCCGATTTGCTCTTCGTGAAAGTTATTTACAACTTTGGGATTTCTCTATGGAGTTTTAAGACTTGTTGTAAATTTTAATTTTTAATTATTGCGCAATGTTATGAGAAACTGTTATTGTTCAATCTATATCTATGAACTATTTCACGTTTTAAACTGATCATTCAATTTTATTTTTTACATTTTAAACAAATTAGGTCCCAAAACCTGAAGTACTCCCTTTAAAGGTCAGTGACCGATTACTGAAGTTTTCATGTATTCGAACAGTTGGTTAATAATTCAACGGTCGAAACTCTGTTGTATCTATTCAATAGATCTGGTTTTTGACAAAGACTGTATTTCCAAAAGAAGTTGAAACTTATTAGTAGTTTCACTAAATATGGTGGAGATTCGATGAACAAAAAGAGTTAAATAGGCTGTATATAGCTGATTTCTCATTAATACATGGACCACAACTCCGTTGTTTAACATCTGACATAAGTAGTGTGTTGAACTTGTCCGAATTCAAGACCCTTACAAAGTTTGGTAAATATCGATTACAAGAGTGTTAACAAGGCAGAATATAACATATTTCATTAAAACAAAAACCGCAACTCTGTTGTTTAGCATATGCTTTTGTTTGTTGAACTTGCACGAGCTTTCATTGATGTCAAGTTTGGTAAATATCGATTATAAGAGTGGTAACAAGGCACAATATAATATATTTCATTAAAACAAGAACCATTAATCTTTTTTTTTTAACATATGATTTTGTTTGTTGAACTTGCACGAGCTTTCATTGATGTCAAGACCCTGACAAAGTTTGGTAAATATCGATTACAAGAGTGGTAACAAGGCAGAATATAACATATTTCATTAAAACAAGAACCATTAATCTTTTTTTTTTTTGACTTATTATTTTGTTTGTTGAACTTGCAAGAGCTGTCCAGCCAGCTCTTGCCAGGCTAAACCCAAAAGCTGGAGGTTGAATTAAAAGTTACCAACTCATAATTCATTTTACGCATATTTAGTCACGAGTATTTTTAGAACCCGTGAAAAATCCTGTACGTTTAATTGACACAGGCACATTTTAACAGTCAATTAACTCAACGGCGCAGGTACATGCACGTTCGAGAATATCCAGGAACCTGAGGGATGAACGGTAAAGGAAAAAGTAGATACCACTGTTACATACCTGTTTTGACTGTAGTATGAAGGAAAGACAATGTTGCAGAGCTTGTGGAAACATAAGGGGAGCTGTCACCTTCAATGAAATAAGAAATGTCAGTAATTCTGATGACTGCCCGCGGATGTGATAAGCATTTATGCAAAAAGGAAATCCAAATTCGCCTACAGATTTTGAAGTTGTGGCTCAGTCACGATTTGTTTATTTTGGTTAAATGGTGTTTATGTCATTTTAGTACGTTAAGCCATAAATGACAGTCGATTTTTTTTTTGTGGTTGAGGCAAATCATCACATTTTTCCTGAAAAGAACCAGTATATGTATTGTCTTTCATAGATCTACATACTCAGTAGATCTATGAGTATGTAGATCTATGGTAATGTATACCTCCAACCATCCGTAAGAATCGACACTTTCTCACTTGACAATTCGGGCTCCCAGTGGGATACGAACCCGCACTGGTGAGAGGCGAGAATGTTTCAGACGCAGCGTCTTTACTATGCCAAGGATGTGCTTACGACTGAGACTCCAAACGTGGCGGACGGTCAGAAGGCCGGCTAATGAAATTAGATGGATCACAATATGCCATCGGGTGTTCGACATCGGAGGTCATAAAGCACACACATATGCAAACGTCTTCCCGATTTATCTTTATCACCAGCTTGTTAAAACATGTGGATGACAAAGAACCAATTTCATTTGCAGTTATAAATAAATTGTTCCGTATTAATAATAATAATAACTAGAAATTCCATGGGACAAAAACGTATTGCTCCCCCACTCGCCCGAACAGACATAATTGACAACTCTAGGTCCAACTGTTCTCTATTGATCTGAGATCGTTTTGATATTCAATATCCATGTGACAGTAATCTACTATCTGTATCAGTAAGGCCAAATAAAAAAATATGTGTGGTTCAGGTAACCCGACCGACCCTATTTTTTAAGGGGCCGACCCTAAAACTGTTTATGCAAAAATTTTAAAAAAAATGAAAAAAAAAAAAAAAAAAAAAAAAAAAAAAAATTGAAAAAAATTAAAACAAATTAAATAATTAAAAACAATAATTTAAAAAAAATAAAATATTAATTTATTTTTTTTAAAAAAAAATAAAATAAATATTTAAAATAAATAAATAAATAAATTCAAAAAATTAAATAAAAAAATCAATAGGGGTCATCTACTGGTCATAACCACCATCCTTTCAAGTTTGTAGTTATTGATCGGTTATTGTCTCCGCAACCTTGACCTTTGACCTAGTGACCGCAAAATCAATAGGGGTCATCTACTGGTCATGACCAACCATCCTTCCAAGTTTGAGGACCCTAGGTCCAACCATTCTCTAGTTATTGATCGGACATCGTTCTGATAGTCAATGTTACCGCAATCTTGACCTTTGACCTAGTGACCCCAAAATCAATAGGGGTCATCTACTGGTCATGGCCAACCATCCTTCCAAGTTTGAGAACCCTAGGTCCAACCATTCTCTAGTTATTGATCGGACATCGTTTTGATAGTCAATGTCACCGCAATCTTGACCTTTGACCTAGTAACCCCAAAATCAATAGAGATCATCTACTGGTCATGACCAACCATCCTTCCAAGTTTGAGGACCCTAGATCCAACCATTCTCTAGTTATTGATCGGACATCGTTTTGATAGTCAATGTCACCGCAATCTTGACCTTTGACCTAGTGACTCCAAAATCAATAGGGGTCATCTACTGGTCATGACCAACCAACCTTCCAAGTTTGAGGACCCTAGGTCCAACCATTCTCTAGTTATTGATCGGACATCGTTTTGATAGATAATGTCACCGCAATCTTGACCTTTGACCTAGTGACCCCAAAATCAATAGGGGTCATCTACTTGTCATGACCAACCATCCTTCCAAGTTTGAGGACCCTAGGTCCAACCATTCTCTAGTTATTGATCGGACATCGTTTGTGACACAGACCTACAGACTTTCAGACAGACCTACAGACAGACAGACAGAAAGCACAAAATCAAAATGGCTCCCCTACCACACTTTGTGTGGGGGAGCCATAATAATAATAATAATAATAATAATAATAATAATAATAATAATAATAATTAATACTACTACTACTACTACTAATAATAATAATAATATAAGTAACAATAATAAGAAAATAACCACGTTAATAAAATTACACATTACCTGTTGATGTCATTTTTTAAATCCAAAATGTGCGTCTTACGAAAATTTAATATGTTAATCTTTCTGGCTTCCCTATGTATGGCGCAGTAGCAGGAACAAGGAAACGGTAAGACCAAACAGAGGAGAAAAAGAAGTTAAATAAATATACATGCATTAATAGTATTGTTTTATCAACATCGAAATGTGTGTAATATAATATAGATAGTTATTATCATGTTATCAGTGATGTATATAAATATTGTTATTATGCAGTTTGACAGAGTTAAAACAATGTAGCTTAAAGCTGTACACGCTATATTTAATGAATATGAATGAGTCACGGGTGAAGTAGGTTCAGTTTGATGAACATCCAAGTCGGTATATCAATGCGTCAAATATTTCAGCATGTGTACAGGCAGATTCGGCTTTCGATTATATTAACTAAACAAGAATATCGTTGGAACCGATGGATAATCTCCGAAAGGGGTGCTTTGTGTGAATAAAGGTGTATCAGTCGACATGAAGTTAAAGAGACAATGTACAGCAATAACAAACGTCTGTAGGTCTGTGTGTTATTATATGAGTGATTTCTTAGAGAAACCTTCGTACGCAAGAACATACTGCTGCCTACCAACTAAAAGAAGAATGACAATACATTATTATGCAAGACCAGATAGGTCCGATAAACATGTTATACTGAAATAAATGTTAAGTGTACAACGAATATCAAGTTTCATTCCAATCCCATTAGTAGTTATGCTCAGGACTGAACGCATACCATTATAAAGGGCAATAACCCTATTTGAATGAAGACGGAATGATGGTCCTTGTGCCCTACACTTCGTACCATCCGTATGTCACTGTATGAAGTTCCACTGCAATCCCATAAGTAAGTTTCAGGTGATTCTCGAGACAATAATTACCACTAGGACATACAAGGGCAACAACTCTAATTTGAATGAATTATGGTTCTTGTCCTCACAATTCCTCTCATCGACCTCTAACAGTGTGTTTAGTTTCATTCCATTTCCATTTGTAGTTTTCTGCACTTACTCTATTGCCCTCGATCACTGTGTTAGATTGCATTTCATTCCCATTAGTATGTTTAAGTTATGTTCCGGACAAGAGTAAAGTACCGTCGCAAGATGACCTTAGTGGTTGGGGCTAACTCAGGAAAGAATCAATGACGGTGAATGCATTTACATAAGTTTAATGCAACTTTTAAAATATGTTTAAATATATATACAATTATCAAAACAACAACAAGCGAATACACAGATGAAATATGAGAAGACTGTTCTCATGAACGTTTAAGACGTTCTTAGTATTATCACAAATACTGAATGTGTCGACTGACTATATACGACACTAAAGTGTTGTTAAAGTTATAACAATGTTGATTTTAACACGAATTATGATCTAGCGCGATAAGTGTGATGCGCGAGAGCTCATGAATATGATGATGCGCGAATCCAATGGGTGATTGTCATCAGATGCCTTCTATAAGGGTTGATGACGCGATATAATGATGATTAACCTCCACTGAGGTTGTGGATGATGTTCCTCCAGTGAGGACAGATAACGGGCCCACCTCGTGTCCCGATGGTTGTTGATTCTATAACTAGGCGGGGACCCAAGCCTGAAAAAAACGAAAACGTTTACCCGGAAAGATATACTCCTGATTTTTTAAATATTAACAGATGTGGGGTCTTGTACATATGAAACCACTGTATGGACTTCTGGCATACTTTGCATTTCGTAACAGCATCGCGATTTCTACGGTAACCCATTCGTACCAAGCCAATATATGAAAATCGCTGAACAAACATTCAAAGGAAAATAAAGAAATTTGCACACGTCCTTTTAGCCAAATACAGTTCCAGTATTTGAAACCTATATGTGTATATGAAATATCAAACTACAGAATCAAGACCTGATTATGTTACACTTTACTAATTCTAACAAGAGTTATAGACCTTTTATGAATTTTGTTTTGTCCTGTGCCAGGGATAATGCGAATTTCTTGTGTTCACAACAACTGCAGTAAAGGGTTTCCGATTTCCACTAAATGTTGTATGGTGTTAGGCCCTATACCTACAAGGCCTTTGACAAGTTCAATACTGAGTAAAACTGACACTTGCTTTAAAGAGTTTTTACCCTTGATTATTGAAAGAATAGGCACATTTTAGCTTGAGTACACACATTACTTTAGTAAACGGATTCCGATCTTCACATTATTTAGTGTGAGACTTTATATACATATGAACTTTGACAAGATGACAATGAGCAGAATTGACACCTGCCTTACTAAGTTATTGCCCTTGATTATTGCAAAAATGTAAATTTCAGCTTTCGTACATAATACCATATACATAGATACCACCTGATTGATGTCTATGATAATACATTAAATAAATTGGTTTCGATTTTCACACATTTTGGCGTGTAACTTTATATCAAACGGATTTCAGACAGGTTAGACGAGTATCAAGGTATTGCTCTAAATTGTCGAACAATTCCATCGTCTGATTGTTTCCTACTTTCCTTTGAAATATCATCAATTACTGTGTAATATTCTAATTGAACAAAGAGGATATCGTCCTCTGACTAAGGAGCGTGATTGTTTTCACGATGATTGTAATAAATAGCATTTGATTTTCCATGCTTTTTGGGGTAATATTATTAAGGTCTCGGTTTTGTTTGACAATGAGAACAATTGAGGAGTGGTTTACAAAGTTATCGCCCTTGATGTTTGCGAATATTTAAATTGCAGACTGAGTACACGGCAACTACAGTAAACGAGTTCTGATTCTCACTTATATTTAGTTGAAGCGTTTTGGACAATAACACTATGTGGACTTGTCACGTAGTTGTTTTCGAAGCATTTATATTCATATAAGATAATATTTTTTTACACATATGGAACTAGTTAAGTATGACACTACTGTTTATAGACAAATTGTTTGAATCCCAAATGAGAACGAAATGTGCAACTCTTGTTGCAGATTTGTTTTTTGTTTTGTTATGTTAGAGGTTTCATTTTTAGTCTTTCACCAGATACGCTTAGGCAGATGTAATTGAAGCCTTTTATTATACCTCTTTGTATATGGATGATATTTTGGACAATTACAACCCTTTCTTTTCTTTACTACATATACTTTCTTTCCAAAGAACTTCACCTCAAAAAAGCTAATATTTCTAATAGTTGCTATATCTTCTTTACTCGATTTACATCTCGCGATTGAAACTGAGAAATAATAAGCCAACTCTATGACAAGAGAGATCATTTCAATTTTGACACTGTTAAGGGCACGACTAGACAATATTAAAGACAACCATCGAACGTTACCGTCCTTTCAGGATTTAGGTAGACGTCATCATAGGTCCACACTCTTTCCGGCGATCGCACAATCAAGTGGAAAGCAAAGCGGTGAACTGTAAATGGGTCAACCACTAAACATGCAGTGCGTTGCAAAATATTAAGGTGACAACCTCCTTTGATAAGGCTTTTAACAGTGATCATTACCCAATCTTTACCAGGATCACCATGTGACTCTGTCAACGTCTTAGGAAATAGTCTGCGATTACGTCATAATTTGTCACATGACCATAGCTAAAATATCAAAATGGTTATCAGAAATCATCTCCGCGACCTGACACCATTAATGCCATGGGGTGGTGCTGAGTGGTAAACAATCGAACGGAACTCCGCTTACTTTGGACATTTTTGATGAATTTAGGTTAGTATTTTAATTTTAGGTAGGCTGTTTAGAGCTATGAAATTTTAGAAAGTGATGGTAAGAACAAACGATATAATGCAACCCTATGGAAAACACAATAGTAGAGTCCATTTTGATTGTTTTAATGGCGGAGTGATATGCCAAAGAATAAATTTTATTCTACCGCAGTATAATGCTGAGCAAACATTAGTGTTTATTCACTAAAACAAATATTGAATAAGAGCAATAAGCTTATATTTGAAAAGGTTTGCGTGACGTTTACTGCATTCGTTTTCAAGAAAGTAATAACGACCAAAATATATTAATCCAAAAGTTAGCATAAGCTTTAGCACAATATTGTGTTACGTGATCTACAGCGGCAGTAAGACAGGACGTTATACCTTTGGAGATGTCTGTAGTGGTGCAGACACTAGAATTAGGAAAAAAGTGTGCTTTATTAGGCTGTTTTTGTAAATTAGGAATACCGTACATAGTTGGAAGTTTGTTTTGCTTTTCATCTACTCCAGCTTTAATAGTGCTTCATTGAGTTTTATATCCGGACAAACCTTTGCGAAGGTTTATTATCATAACCCTGATTTACTTAAAGTATTGTCAGAACACTTCTGCTACAAGGTCTGTCACAACGTGAATACTGTGGTGACTATATGTACAGACTTTTTAAGATTATTGGTCATTATCACATTCATACAATCTGTGTTAAACTTGTTAACAAACATAACAAAATAGGATATGACCCTATCATTATGCAATGCACTGCATGTTTAGATGTTGACCCATTTACAGTTCGCCACAATGCTTTACAATTAATGTTGCGATGACCCGACTGATTTTGAACCCTTTGATAACTTCTACTCACAGGAATTTATTACAATATATAATATAGAAGGCTAGAAAGAATATAGTTATAGTATATCTATATAGTAAAGGGCCTTCTTCTGCTCTCTATCTCTATCCTTCAATACTATATATCGTAATGAATGCATGTGCTTCTACCTAAATAGGCCTAATTTTTGATTTAATATTGTCTGATCGTCATCATTCTTTTTTTGTCCTGACTTCTGACAAGTATTTGCTTTGTGGCTTTCTGGGAATTTCTATTCATATATACATGATCATTTTGTGTTATACTTATATTGCCTACTAATTGCTATTCATACTTCCTAGTTTGTAACGGGTTTTAGCCTGGTTGGTCGAATTTTATTGGAATGAAAATAGGGTAAGAGTGAGGTATGGTGCACTCTAAAACCTGGTTTAACCCCAGCAGCCTTTATGTCACTGACCATCCCAAGGAGGTACCCATATTGTCACTGACCATTCCAAGGAAGTACCCATATTTCAACCGTTTGAGTTTGCCATTTCGCATACTTTGCTCTTTTCTTTCCTTGTGATTGGTGTTTGTTTCAAATACGTGTGTTTGGTTGATTGATTGTGTTCTGTGAATGTTATATTTCCTTCTCGACTTTTATACCATAATTTGTTTCTGACTCGAAATAGGATATGGATCACATTTAGTGATACTTATAGTTTTAAACTGTAAACATGATTATATTACACTATTTAATACATTGCGTTCCATGGATCAAGGCGATACAAACCGTAGGAAAATATTCAAGTTCATGATGTGTTTGAGAAACGTTGACAAACTTCTTAACCAGAAGTTGCCTGTTCAATCAATCAGAACCTAGAATTGAAACTCAAGGTAACAGAAATACCAATGTTGGTTGGACAGTTAATGATCATATGTAACAAAAGTGCAAATTTCAAATAAATCATTTAGATAGTATTCAAGATGTTTTGGAGAAACTCTGTCAGACGTCATACCCAAACAATGACGTCGCTCAATCGCCTTCCAACGAAACTAGTCAATAAAAACCCCGTTATTTTTCGGATAAATACAATCAAACGTCTGTGACAAAATAGTGAACCAATTTGGAAGTTTACAATTTGTTAAGACAGTAATTGCAGTAACTACTATGCTATTTTCAAGGTAAATTAAAGGTCCATAACTGTATTAAGAAATCTAAAAGCTACCATCGAACGGATTCTTAATATCTGCCAGTATGTTAATGTTATTAAGACTTCACACTAAACGATATGGTTTAAACCCTACACAATTCAAGATAGTTGTTGCAATAACCATATTTTCTAAGTAAATTAAGGGCATACCTCTATTCCAAAATGGCAAAACAATTTGATGTATCATAAATAGTATTAACATATACTGGTATCCTATTTGTATATAAAATTTACACCCAAAATGTTGTTTAATTTTCAACAAAACTTGATTAATTAACATAAACTCAACACAAAAATGTATTTTCGTAAATAATCAGGGGCCATAATTCTATTTAGAAAAGGCAAAAGGTACACATTGATCGTAAGGAAGTGATGTCTGTTTGATATAAGGCTTCACAGCAATTTTAGTTAAAATCCAAAATAAGATAAAGAAACCTTGCACCTAAGCTTTACCCAAAATGTGCATTTTTGTTAAGTAACTCAGGGGTCATAACTCTATTCTGAAAAGGAGAAAATCGGTCTTGCTCGTAAGAAAGTGACATTTTAACGATATAACATTTCACAGTAAAGTTGGTTTTAACCGAAAACAATTTACAGAAGTTATTAACAACGTTCATGAAAGCTTTAGCCAAAAGGTGTATGCCCGTCCCCCCATCCACCCATCTGCCCGCCATCTTCAATCCTTAAACCGCTTTTGATTTTAAAAAAATAATTGAAAATTGCATTCGGCATAAACAGAATATAATTAGGAGTGCATATGTTTTATTTATGTACAAAACAAAATCATATCGCTAAAATATAAACTTGTACACCTTTTTTCTTTGAATATCAATATTTTCTTATCACTTATGCGCTTCCGTAGAAAATGCGTTGGTGTTACGAAATGCAAAGAATATCATTAATCCATACAGTGGTTTCGTATAGAGTACAGTTTCTGCTATTGATATGCAAAAAATCACGAGTATATCTTTCCGGGTAAACCAAAAGCGTTTTTTTGCACGATACGTGAGGTTGGGTCCCGGCCTAAACCTGGCCATGTTGCACAGGTACGGGGACCGTCTCCGCCGCTCGTAACGTTATATATGTTGCTTCATTTTCGAGTCACCTAAAGGGCTTACACACCCTAAAGGCTTAGCTCCACTCCGGGAGGCTTATATCCAAACCCGGATGGCTTAGGCTGTAATAATACATACGTTTTAGATGTCGGTTCATAAACACACCAATCTTATATAATTATCATTACACCAACAAATCGTTATCTAAAAAATATATGCAAGCCACTCTCTTATTATGATGAGTAGCAATGGATATATTTTCTACAGCGCCATGTATACGCGTCGAACATTTATACTAGTCACTCCGGCATCTCATTGTTAACTAATGCACCTAATATACAGCATTATCAATTCAATCGTGTATTACAATCATTGAGTTATACGCCAACGTTAACTAATGAACATATTATGCAACGTTATCAAATTAATATTGTTTACAATTAATGATCAATTACAATTATTACATCTAATAAAGTAACTTCAAAATCATATGCTAGTCTCAAGTTAATGTTTGCGAAACATAAAAGCTAACCGGATGTCGTAACCGCCAACCAAGATGGCGCCGCCCACTGAATACAAATGTACGATAAAAGTTCATAAAATAAATACTGACCACATATTGCCTGTGAATTTCGCCGTCCAGCTTCTGCTCCAAACAAAGCAACTATCAAGCAATCCCGGCCAAAACTAGAAGACAATGGATTGTATAGCAAACGTTACGCCCAAACCATTATTTCCCCCCGTTCAGTCCGTGACACACGGGCCGACATGCGCAGTATTAAAATCTACACGAAAGGACCCTTAAACAACTTTGCTTAAAATGTGCCCGCTTTTCCGTGTTACCTGAATATATCATGAACATTGGGAATTTGGTTCAACCGAACAATGGATTAGGGTGTAACTAACAGGTGCTTACAAGAGCTATGTACGACCAATACGCTCCACCCGTGACATTTTGTGTCAAGTACAACATGTCAAAGGGCAACTCTAATGGAATGAAGATAGTCCTGGTTCTTGTGTTCGCCACTTCCTCTCATTGGCCTCTAGCATCGAGCAAAATGTCATTCCAATCCTATAAGCAGTTTTCAAGTTATAATTAGTACAAGGATTATACATATAAATTTACAAAGAGCAGAATAAATGTAGTTATGGTCCATGTGCACTGCACTTTCTCTCATTGCCATCTAGCATTGTGTGAAGCCATTCGTAGTTTTCAAGTTATGTTATGGACTGGAATTATAACATAACAAAGGTGCGTAATCCTTTAATTTGAATGATGTAGTTATGTTTCTTGCGTTTTGCCCACCGATATTTGTTGATATATTGTGGCTTTTCTTACATTAAAGAAACTAACCTACCAAATAGCAGCAAAACTACAACTCTTGTTTATCTAAACTCTATCCAGGTGTTCAGTTTATATAATAATGTATATGTGTTGATTAAAAGAAAAAAAGGGTTCTTAAAATATCCGTGATTGAATATGCGTAAAATGAAGTTGGTAACTTATATAACTCATTAATTTGACGCTCCAGTTTTGGGGGTTTGGCCTGGCTAGTTAAAGCCGTTTATATTGTTTCTATATATGTAGAGTATGAATTCTCAAAATAGGTAACCGTATTTATATGTGTATACCTGGTCTTCAGTAGGTTTAGAAACGGTGTACATATGTAGTAAAATGTGGCTGTTGTTGGCAGGATTGCTACTTTAAAGTAGAAGGGTGTTCCATGGAACACTTTCGTCGCCTGTCATGTGGTATTTCATAAAGGGCAATCCAACTATAACGCTTGAAAAGAGGGGTACAACCCTTTATGATTAATGGAGCAGTGTTTAAGTTTATGAAATAGGGTATACATCTGCATTGGATAATCGATAAGAAACAAGAGGTCAATGATCTTGAAGCTCTACTGATATGTTTTGATAGCTAGATCAGCATTCCTGTGAAGTTTCATGAAAATTTGTCAAGTAGTTTCAGAGGAGTAGTCGAATTTGTTTTTTTAAAATCTAAATTTTAGCCAAGGCGGGCATCTTGAATTTCCGCTTCAAGTAGTTTTAGAGGAGTAGTCGCTACAAGTTTTTACTATATAACTCTATGTAAACCAAGATGGCCATTGTCAGCTATGTTTAATGACGAATCAAAATGATTTTCGGCAATGACCAACATCATTTCAAGCTGATAATTTTTAGATAAAGTCCCATGTCAATATCACTTATATTTTTCAGGAAGTAGTCACTACACATTTGTTTGTTTTAATCTATTTTTAGCCGTGGCGGCCATCTTGAATTTCCGGCCGGCCTGAAATTTTGCTAGGATCAATTAGTCATCAAGAGCAACATTCCTATTAATTTTCATTACCATCCGTCAAGTCGTTTCAGAGGAGTAGCCTCTACAAGTTTTTACTATATAACTCTATGTAAACAAAGATGTAAACAAAGATGGCCGCTGGCAGCCATGTTTAAGGTTAAATCAAACGATTTTCGACAAGGACCAACTTCATGTCATGCTGATCATTTTAGAAAAAGTCCTATATCAATATCACTTCTAGTTTTCAAGAAGTAGTTGCTATAAACTTTTTTTAAAAATCTCTTTTTAGCTTTGGTGGCCATCTTGGATTTCACAGATCAACTAGACATCATGAGAAACATTCCTGTAAAGTTTCATGAAAATCCATGCAGTAGTTTCAGAGGAGTAGTCGTTACAAGTTGATGGCCGCTGGCAGCCATTTTTAATGACAAAATGATTTTTGGCAATGACCAACAATGTTATGCTAATTTTTAGAAAAAGTCCCATATCAATATCACTGATAGTTTTCAGGAAGCAGTCGCTACAATTATTTTTTTTAAATCTATTTTTAGCTTTGGCAGCCATCTTGAATTTCCGGCCGGCCTGAAATTTTGCTAGGATCAACTAGACATCAAGAGCAACATTCCTGTGAAGTTTCATGAAAATCTGTCAAGCAGTTTCAGAGGAGTAGTCGCTAAAAGTTTTTACTATATAACTCTATGTAAACAAAGATGGCCACTGGCAGCCATGTTTAAAGTTGAATCAAAACGATTTTCGACTAGGACCAACATCATGTCATGCTGATCATTTTAGAAAAAGTCCCATATCAATATCCTTATAGTTTACGGACAGACAGACAGACGGACGGACAGACACCGCACCACGGCTTAAGCTCTGCTGATCTTTGATCAGTAGATCTAAAAACTGTATACTGTTTCATGACCATATGTCAATATATTGCCAAGTTATGAGCCAGGTTAAACTTTTATGAAAAGGGGCATAACTCTGCCAAAATAAAAGTGAGAGTTATTGGACATGCATAACGACATTCCTTTGATTAAGATGAAGATGTCAAGTGTGTGAAGTTTCATGAACATAGGTCAAATACTTTTCAAGCTATGGCCAAGGTTAGGTTGCAGGTACGGATGGACTACAATGGACAAAGTGATCCCCATGTGTCTGTCATGCTACGCATATGACACAATAAGCGTTATGAAATTACTATCATACACCAACACAAACTTATTAACAACTGATTAAAAACTCCAGGTATAAAAAGTACTTTTGGAGATGGATTCCTTGTTTCAAGTTCATAAAATCTAGTTTTACATCATGCAAGGTTAATGTACCTATGCACAGTGATGAACTATAAGCATACCGGGTATGTACAGACAGGGTGACATGTTCGCATCTTCTATTGTTTGTGGTGCTTGTTTCAGCCAAAATAAATTTTTCAGATAAAATTCAACTAGAAACCGAAATAAGTTGTACATTAGTGAAATGAATTGGGTTTTAAGGCACACCAACACATGAAAGGTTATATGGCGGCTAACAGGAATGAACGTGCCAGGCTCATTCTCCATTTACATCAAGATAAAATATGGGGAATGGGCCTAGAACGTTCTTACCTGCAGAACTGTTGAGGTTTGAGGGGTGGGAGTCCTACCCCTCTGCATGTGACAGTGTGTTGTGAGATTGCAGTGGTTGTATTCTACCCTGGCAACCACACATCGGTTGTACATCAGTGAATAGACATTTTAAGTGGCCGTATTTAAAAATAGCATACTTTTCAAAATCGGTTGAGAAATAAAAATTCACGTGCGAAAGTTGTTTTTGGTAGAGCATTTTCAATGCAAAATTCTGTTGCATCGAAAATTAGGAAAATACTATTTTTTGCTTTTTTATCCAAATTTGGTAGTAATTGTTGGATAACCATAAGTTTTATAGCAAAATATTAAGGCCAACTCAAGTTACTTGAGATTTATTAATTTTCTGCTGTCCCAGCAACGAGGTATTTACATGGGAAAAGCCCCATGAAAAAAGCATTTTTGTCATAAAATATGTATTTCTCATCTGATTTTCAAAAATATATGTTTATTTAACGCTAAAAATTGTATGTACCTATTGTTGAAATTGCTCATGTTTATACTGTAACACCTCTGGCTGAAATTCGCATCCCGACTATAAATTAGTAAATGGGAAATACACTACTGTGCATTACAGGGTGCCTATACGTTGAATATGAATCAAGATTTTTTTATATAACTTTCTGTGTTTTCATATCTGATATGATTAAATAGAATGAAAATGGATGCTCCTGAAGGGTGTATTTTTAAGTTTAGTTTTATTGTATCTAACCATATCAGGTATAAAAACACACTGCAAGTAATAAAAAAATATCTTGATTCATATTTGACATCCAGGCACCCTGAAATGCACAGTAATATGTTATGTGTTGGAAATCAGATCAAATAAGTAACACCCACATATTTTTCATTTGCATTTATTTGCATTATGTTCTATGATTGTGTTCTGAAATATCACATTTCAAAAAAAGCTTTGAATTTTACAGATGCAAAACAAAGTAATAAATATAGTACAACAGGCATGCATTCATTCTAGCATTAAGTAAGTTACACATACAAGTGACAATTAATATAACAAGTGCAGATCCCAAGGCTTCTCTGAGTAGAGTAAATCAGTCTGTGCAGACGCTCGACTTTCGAGGCATTTCTCAATATACTTGAAAACTAAGTCTAAGGGCATAATTCTGCTTAACTGCAAGACAGAATTATGGCACTCATCTCAATAAGTTCTTATAGTGAGTACAGATGTTTAATGAATTTTTTTAGGGGGATTCTGAGATATGATGAAAATTTAAATAAAACAACGCAACGGCCTACATGTCGGGCCCTATTATAAAGGTCCAGGTTGTTTTTGTGAAAATCCTGCAAGAAACAAACAAGATACGCATGTAGCGGAGACCGGACTTGACCTATATTTCGTCGAAAGTATTGTCCAAAATTGTGTATGTGATGTTGGATCCATATAATAAACAATCTGGTGGAGTTCCTGCAAGTAACAAAGATATTAAGAAATGAAAATCGGACGCATGGACGAACGGACGGACACACATACACCCGGATGCCATTGTGATCGCTAAGTCGAGATCCATGAATGGGCACGACAAAAAAACAAGCTTAAATACAAATCTTTAACGAATTTGTTCTAATAATGTGTTAAATTAATGTTCTAATAGTGTGTTAAATTAATAAAAGCATGAGTTATAGAACCTGACTCTATCATGTAGTATAATGAGGCCGAAGACATGTGTCAAGTTTCAACCCATTATGTGATGGAAGTTCCAAGATACAAGCTTACATACAAGCATAAATCTAAGCATAAAAGGGACCATAATTTGTTAAAATAAAAGCTTTCCGAGATACAAGCTTACATAAAAAATTTAACCAGCTTATATACAAAACTTTATCCTTTTTCAAGTATAAAAGGAGCCATAATTTCATTAAAATAAAAGCAGGAGTTATAGAACCTGGCTGTATGATGTGTGAAGTTTCAATGCATTATTTAAAGTAGTTTCCAAGATACAAGCACATACAAAAGTTTAACCACCAGACGCAGACGACGATCAAGTGACGACAATAGCTCTTTCTTTTCCCTCGAAAAAGTCGAAAAAAGAAGTAACTCCAGTTTTATAGAAGGAAACGCACCTGATGTTAATTGGTGAAAAAGTGTCTTCAGAATTGGGCTTAACAATTATATTGAATTGAATGTTCTGTAATGGCTTACCAACATATAGGTTATTTAGGCTGCCCCAGGAATCTGGGGACTGCCGAGCTCCTACTAATGATTAGATGCCTACGGTTCTTCAACTATCTTGCAGGATAGACTCCGATATAGAGGACCGCCAGGTTAACGTCCCCATTCCTGTATTGTGCAAGAACACACTGACGAAGCTGTGGTACCGGCGAGGCTTGAACGCAGGTCCTCCGGGTTCAAGACCACTATGCTATACACGTGTCTGCACCAGCCCCAAACAGTGTGTATATTAAATAGGTCAAGCTCAGTTAGTGAACTAATTTAGGAAGCTGAACTATACATAACAGTTGATCATTATTAGTTCATTAATTAACCTTAAATAACAGTCCCTGCATAAGTGTATGCTTGTTTGAATGGTGTTTTACGTCATTTTTAGCACATGTCAGGCCATATATGACGACGATTTTCTTGTGGTGAAGGCAGAGCACCAACTTATTCCTGGGTGAAACCAGTACTGAATACCTCCCGCCATCCGTAAGAATCGATACTATAAGCATACAATTTTTAAGTAAGTCATTATTACATATACATGGAGTAGATTATTAATATATTACACAAGATGCACGTGTTTTTAAAGTTTCATTGCTTTAGAAATAACAATTAGGTGAAAATAGCCTAATCATCTTAACAGGATACTTACAGACTACCTTATAACCAGTGTCATGTCATTAATAGTAACTTACTTGATACAAAACTCCGAACACTCGTTGGTTAACAACTGGTGTCTGCACTTTACAATAACGCCTTAAAGAAACTAACCTGCCAATTAACAGCAAAATTACACTACAAAACCATTTATCCAAACTCTGTCCAAGTGTTCAGGTCATATAATAATGTATATATGCCAATTAAAAGTATAGGCTAATCATGTGTTTTTAAAATAACAGTGTTTGAATATGTGTAAAATGAATTATGAGTTGGTAACTCCAATTTGACGCTCCAGTTTTGGGGTTTGATCTGGCTGGTTAAAGCTGTTTATATTGTTTCTATAGCGAAAATCATAAAAGCACAAACTGAATAGAGTTCCCTCAAGGAACATGCCGGTAAGTTTCACGTGCATGTTCCTTGAGTGAAACATGCACGTGAAATTTATTTAAAAATGGCTCTGGAGGATATGTTGTTGAAAAGTCCTTTTTTCAGATCTAGCTTTAGTAAAAACGGCCGAAGATGTTGATTGGCAATAAGTGACGAAAAACACAAATTTACTATAAAAACGATACTGGCCAGTAAAGGTAACATTAGATTCAACTAATTTTCAGTAGCGAAAACACAAAGATTGTGTTATTACAAATACAGAGTTTATCAGTAATTTACAGATTAACCCTTAACCCACTACATACACATATATAATGGACTGTCCTTTCTTTGAATTAAGACCATTCCATTTATGTCACAAAGGGGTGTTTTGGGGGAAAATGACTGATCAGCAGCCAGACATACTCGCAGGCTGATCTGGGTTTACAATGGACGCAAAGGCAAAATAGTCGTGCTTAGCAGATTAAGGGTTAAATAGATCTACATCTACAGTTCAAGCAGTTATCTACCTCTACAAACAAATAATACTTATTAGACCTCCAATATAGACTAACAAGTGGTTAACAGTTGCAAATAACGACTTTCTTTCGTGTGATTTACCTTTGTAACAACAGATTTACTGGTGATTTACCAGTGATTTACCTTTGTAACAACATATTTACTGGTGATTTACTGGTGATTTACCTTTGTAACGACAGATTTACCGGTGATTTACCTTTGTAACGACAGATTTACCGGTGATTTACTGGTGATTTACCTTTGTAACAACAGATTTACCGGTGATTTACCTTTGTAACGACAGATTTACCGGTGATTTACTGGTGATTTACCTTTGTAACAACAGATTTACCGGTGATTTACCATTGTAACGACAGATTTACCGGCGATTTACCAGTAATTTACCGGTGATTTACCTTTGTAACGACAGATTTACCGGTGATTTACCTTTGTAACAACAGATTTACTGGTGATTTACCGGTGATTTACCTTTGTAACGACAGATTTACCGGTGATTAATAATTGCTTACACAGACTGAAAATAGAAATTAAATTTTAATTTCATGTATTCTATTTAACTATATCTACAGTTGAATTGCTAAAAAATTCATTCAAATTGATCATCACTAAACTTGTTAAATTCAAATATAACAGTACTACCGGTACCCCCAAAAGCAAAAGTCACAATATCCACCATTAGCGGCAATGCAAACCTGACATCGCCTATGCAGATTGGGATATACCGGTATTAGTTTTGTTATGCTATGACTTTAACAAGTTTATTGTTGATCAATTTGAATGAAATTTTCAGCAAATCAACTGTAGATATAGTTAAATAGAATAGATTAAAATTTAATTTCTATTGAAATATGTCAGTTATCTTAGTTTATTTCCCTGTTGCGTTTTTAAAGTCGTTCAGTGTATGTACACCTTTATATAACTTACATATTTTGAGAATCCAAACTAAATAGACACAATATAACAGGCAGTAATCAGTTGGGCTAAACCCCAATACTGGAGCATCGAATTAAGAGTTACCAACTAAAAAAACCTATACTTTTAATCAGCACATATGCATTATTATATGTTCTGAACAACTGGATAGAGGGTTTTGATAAACGGTTTTGTAGTGTAATTTTTCCATCATTTGGCGGGTCAGTAAGTCTCTTTAATAATGACTGCAAATACTTATTTACACTTCCAATACTGACAAACCAATATATATATATATATCTTTTTTTGATTATCAGTTTTCAGATAAATCTGACCTAACCACATACAAACTAGAGGAAATCCGTTTATTTCAGTGAAGTTACCTTTTAAATGATACATTAAGTGCTAATTACAATTGAATTTTACAACATAGATTGCAGTGCCATCAGTGCAGGTATCATATGCACCCATTTTGTTATTGAACCAGCAAAAGTAACAAGTTACAGTGAATTGAATAGGGGTTTTAAGGCGCACCAACACATGAAAGATTATATGGCGCCTAACAGGAATGAACATGCCAGGCTCATCGTCCATGTACATCGAGATAAAATATGGAGAACGGGCCTAGAACCTTCTCACCCTGAACTGCAGAGTTGCTGCAAATTCTATTGTAGACACTCCATTTACGCTGGAGCCACGTTATTGTTTTTCTGCCACTGCTCTAATGATATGAGCGAGATGGCACCTGAAACAATGCAGGGGTCCTGATGAAGACCTTTAATGAGCATGAACAAAAAATGATAATATGAACAAAAATTTGGGGGGGGAGGGGTGGGGGGAGTTCTACCCATCTGCCTTCCCCTCCAACGGGATCTGCAGTGGCCCTATTCTTTGCCCCATAACCAAACGGGGCCCCCGGAACCACACGGGCCTAAAGCAAGTTACAGTGAAAATCAAGTTACAGTGAAAATCTTAAATTAAGAACAGCAAATGATAGTTTAACATGTTTTATAAAATATATGATGAATATCCCATTAAAACAAACTAAACATTTCTCTGGTGTGCAATTTGGCTCAATATCTAATGGTGGCATAAATGGACACAATGTCATGGCAACCTAACCTGCAAGTTAATATTAAAATGCACGCATCAGGGAATTATTTGGAAAAATACATATTTTTCTTCGTCAATTTAACCAATTTAAGGTTTTATTAGCCAATTAATGCACTGAGTTCAATTAGAAAGTACCCCACAAAATGAATCTCCAAAATAGGAGTAAACTATGAAATTACTTACAATTCTGCTTTGTGCAAGAAAGGTATGAAGCATGTTTAAGTATTAAATTGGTATTCAAGAAAAGGTTTGTCAGAGATATGATCTTTTTGTTCAAAACATTGATGAGCATATAGACAAGGGTGCTTCCCTGTCACATGGTTATAGTATTTACATAAAAGCAAAAGTATACTAGATCTACAAGCACTTGTCTACTGAACTTACAACACAAATTGATGCAGTTAACAACACAAATAAAAAATAAGGCAATAAATAAGACCCGTTAATGACAAACAGGAATGTATAAACATCAATGAAATAAACACAACAATTAAATCATTTAATGGGTAAGAAGACATGACCTTACAGACAAACAATTGCTACAACACGGGTTTCAAATGTTTCTCGGTTTCGATCAATATCCAAACAAGTGAAGCACCAATAGTATTGTGAATGCAACATTCTAAGCAAAAAATGGGGTTAATTCTGGAAAAATACATGACTGAGTTATGGTTCTTGGCATATAACTTTGTGTAATGATAATAAACATGTGTGCAAAGTTTCAGAGCGTTCCAACAATTTGTATATGAGAAATGAGGAAAAACAAAAAACTTGAACCAAAAACTTCAACAAAACATCAAAACGTGTAGACGGACAGTCAGAAATCACCATAATATAAGCCTGGATTTGCTATGCAATCCGGCTAATAAGTACAAAAGGCGACACCTTACTGCCAGAGACAAATATAACATGCATAAACTGGGTGCAAATTTCACTGTCTCTGTAGTATGATGTGAAAGCAGTTGCTTATCTGAATACAGCTGTAACATTAACCTGGTACAAGTTACATTGTCATGACCCTGTAGTATGATGTGAAAGCAGCTGCTTATCTGTGTACAGGTGACTGCTAGTTACACTGTCATGACCCTGTTGTATGATTTGAAAGCAGCTTCTTAGCTGTGTATATATAACAGCTAGTTACACTGGCATGACCCTGTAGTATGATGTGAAAGCAGCTCCTTATCTGTGTACAGGTGACTGCTACACTGTCATGACCCTGTAGTATGATTTGAAAGCAGCTGCTTATCTGTGTACAGGTGACTGCTAGTTACACTGTTGTGACCCTGTAGTATGATGTGAAAGCAGGTGTTTATCTGTGTACGTGACTGCTCTATATCATGACAATGCAAATCGGTAGTAGGTCTTCTGGAATGCTTATTAGCATCATTTACTCGCAGTGAAATATATTTCGTCAGATTGGTGCAAAAAGGTACCATCCGAAATTTTGGCCAAAAATCACTCTTTGACATATTTCATTAAAATTTCATGTAATCTTCATACTGTATAAAGTTCTAAGCTATATTCCTTCCAATTAAGGATTTTATGACATGTATATTATAAGAAGGCCATTCACATTTCTGTCATTTCCTTGGTGCGAAAAGGTACCAAGTATGTCATTCTTTTTGCATAAATAAAACAATACATTATATATTATTTATTGTGTACAAAAAGGTGTCAAATGACATATGCCATCATATGGTACTTTATTGCTCACACTAGTACCTTTGTGCATTTATCATTTTAATGTTTTTTTTTGGTTATTAGATCTTTGGGCAAGGGTAAAAATTACATTTTAAAATTAACCTGACGATTTTTCACTTAAAATGTACAGTATTTCCAAGACCAACTATAATATCATCCCATTGGAGCAAAAAGGTACCATCTGACAATGTCGAAATTGTTTCATGCAAAAAGGAACCAAAAACGGCAAAAATCATCTTTAAAAAGAAAGATTAGTGAAATAAACATTCACCATCATATTCTGAATAGCATTTTTCCCCGTTGTGCAAAGTTGCACCATTTAAATAGCAGTATGTGAGTTTTCACCACAACCTAAAACTTCAATTGCATTTTCTCAATACTATGAAAATGTCACTTGGTACCTTTTTGCACCAATGGGATGCTTTGAGACAGACAATTATATCTGTGATAGACAATTATATTGGGGATATATTTGTGACAGACAATTATATTTGTGACGGACAATTATATTTGTGATAGTTAATTATCTGTGTAATTTGACTCCAAACCAATATTAAACATGACAAATAACAGAAACCATTTTACATATTAAGAACTTTAAAGCAAGTTCATTGTAACAGCAATAAATAATATAATATGTGTTTATTGAAACTAATTCCTGACATGCATTTAAATATTGAAATTTCACCAGATAAGTTGAATTGGGTTTAATCATGCACTAACACAAAAAAACGCTGTATGGTACCAATACATATCTACCCTCCCCTTCCATTAACATTGATTCTTTCTAAATATCGGAATGGACAAAGAATCTTTACAACTGCAGCAAATTGTGTTATTAACTCACCATTTATGGTGGAGGCACATTAGCTCATTTCTGCCACCACTTTCATGGCATGTCTGAAAACCACAAAACCACAGCAGGTTCATATATTTATGTAGACTTGTTCATATGATCACGACAAATAACGACAAAATGTCGATGACACCCATTATATTACACTGTGCAGGGAATGGTGGGTCAAAAAGTGTCAAAGTATTAACCAATCAAAACAACAGTATTAATCACAAAAACATCAATATGTGCATTTTGTTTTACCGTATACCCCCGTATAAACATAAAAAAGTTGAGAGAAAATACACTTGCCAGTAGCCCGACTTGAGGTCTAGTTTAGAGAAACACCTCCCACCAAGCATTTTAGAGGTATAATATATGTAAAACACACACACAAAAATGCCCTCCTTTCGTAAAATGCAAATTCCCCAGGCCGTTTAAACAGGGGTATAGTTTATAACACAGGTTAACTGTGGGACATTAAGTGCTCAGATGATTGTCATTTTTATTTTGTAGAATATAACTAGCTTTAAAAGGAACACAGAGAAACCATTACGTCATCCGTGTATTAACTTTCATACCCCATCCAAACCCTTCTCCAAGAAGTGAAAACGGGTTTGGCTGGGTATGAAATAAAACCTTAATTTCAGCTTAAAAAGTTTGCATATTGCAAAATTAAAACAATAGGTTATTATTTCAGTAATAAATGATTTTATACATGTTTTATTGTCAAAATATCTGTTATAAAATCTTGCTAATAGACGCATTCCCATCGCTTAATAGAATTAAGGCTGGACCATGCAATGCTTGAATTTTCTAACCTTGCAGCATCCCCAGGTATGCATACTTTTTTCTACATAACTTGCATATTTGCAAATCATTAATAATAATTATTATTCATAAGAAACAAAGAAAATTGTTTTTGCATACTACTAATTGTAGATTATACCATATCAATAATTTATTTAAAGTTAAGGTAGAAACACTGAAAATTCCCCGACACTTTATTACCTTTTATTCAAATATATGCAAGCAGATTTAAACAAAATGATACGGCACAAAGAATTGAGATGCTAATATCAACGCTTGATAACTATCTCAAGACTGCTGTGTGTCCTTTTTAATAAAATACAATTATATGGGATTCTAACAGACACATATGAATTGAATTGGGTTTTAAGGCGCACCAACACATGAAAGATTATATGGCGCCTAACAGGAATGAACATGTCAGGCTCATCCTCTATTGTACATCGAGATAATTTCTGCAAAGTATGCACGACGAACAGCTTTGAACATCCAAATAGATTAGGTTATGAAACCGAACAGCTTTGAACATCCAAATAGAGTAGGTTATGAAACCGAACAGCTTTGAACATCCAAATAGATAAGGTTATGAAACAGTATGCATAATATATGTACATTCAAAATGGTGGTATGTTTCTTTTGGCATTCAGTACATATACTTGGAGGGGTGGGGGAGGCCCAATGATAAGCATTTTCGACTGTGAATCCAGAGATGACAGGTTTGAGCCTTGCTGGCACCACTGGGTTACTTCGCTGTTTTGTTTGGGCAAGACACATCCCTTAGCCATGGCGGTCGGATTGGGACGTTAACTGGAGGGTCCCATGTACATGTATCAGAGCATGTTTAAGAACCATACAAATACATTCGCTCAATACACATGTTAAATCAGCTCACATGTTCAGCTGAATTGGGTTTTACAGTGCAGCAACTCAAAAAGGCTATATGGCGCTAACAGGAATGAACATTCATTTAAATGAAGATAAAAATATGCAGAATGGAGTCAGGACCTTGAATTTTCTCACCTGCAGAACTGCAAAGTTGATGCAAATTCTGTAGTAAACACTCAATTTTTTGTTGGGAGTTACAATCAGTTTTCTGCCACAGCTCAAGTAGCACCTGTAACTATACAGTGATCCTATATATATAAATGAAAACCATTGATGAATATTAAAAAATGACAATATGAACATAAATGTGTGGGGACTTTGCCCCTGTGACTGGATAAGCAGTGGATATATTCTTGCATGGAAACCGCACAGAGGGGAATCAGCACACATGTTGATTCAGTACACATGTTCAAACAGTACAACTTATTAATAAGCCAAGTATTGTGTTAGTATACAGATTAGTGAATCAGCTTTTTAACTGGTCCTATCACATGTATATACTAGTCAAAATTCCTAAATACCCACCAAAGAATATGTCGACAATATTCTCATTGTTTTGTGTATTCCTTGATAAACCGCTTTATTCTTGGAGAATAAAGCATCATAAAACGAGTTTAAATCATTTGCTCTGATTGCATGAACATATTTTAAATCTTTAAGTGAATGTGTTTTCTTAGAAATAAATTATAACAATTATATAACTGGGTATTTAGGCATTTTGTTAAGTATACACATAGTCTGGGTTCAATTTTCAATATTTCATTTTGATATTTTTCTTAATAAATTTAAATGTTTACTATTTTGACATGTTTGGGAATGTTTCCTTTTTTAGCAGTTATAAAGAAAACCTTAAAGGGACACATGGCAATCTTGATTTTTTAAAACTCACGACGTCCCGTTAGTTTTTCTCTTAAATTGAATTTGTTCAATCATTAATATTAATTGTTAGAATAGTTCAAAGCAAATTGTTTTTACATATTATTGACTTTTAATAATATTGCACCAATAATATATTTTAAAAAATATGTAGAATATTGAAGGAAATAGAATTTTCATTTTTTTTATTTAATTATATGCAAGCAGTTTTAAAGTCAAAATGATACAGGATTAATAAATCACTCTACTAATTTTAATGCCTGATTTAAAACTCAAGATTGACATGTGTCCCTTTAATTACTCTTAACATATATCCGTGTATATCATTTTGGAGATTTTTTATTTTATATCATTTTGTACGGAAAATGGCCGATTAAAAATCCAGGCTGAAAAGACTGAATCATTACCACACTAGTTGCGATTTATCCTCGAGGACTACAACAATATTACCATGATAACACAATATTTAACTATATATATTTACACGTCTCATCACTAATCTACAAGTTTTGATGTGTTTTTTTAACATGCATAGTTTTCATACATACATAAAAAGAATGTTTTTTATCACATGGAACTGCTTGTATTCCGTATAATATACCCATTACGTATTTCCTTATATTAACCATGTAATACAAGGCAACCGAATCAGTCGGTTGTTGAAGTGCAGTGTCAGTACGTTTGTCTAGTCAATGTCCCGGAACACCCGTTTAGTCCGTGGAGTCCGTGGATATAGCACTGAACCGGCGATGTTGTGAGGGTAAAAGTCCGCCGACTCGCTTAATAACAAATTCCTGAACTCGTTTAATAAAATTTTGTATGAAATGACAACTCATGTCAGATCCTCTATATATATTGTTGATATGCAAACATACAAACAGATGTACAATACCAAAACACACTTCACAAAACTACTGATCTCATTTATCTCATTTTTAACATTGTTTCGATCAAATTTTTTTTGATCTTGTATATCTCAATATTAATATTATTTCTGTCCTTTTTTTTTCTTTTTTTTACGACTAGGTGTGATTTAAATATGTGTTATAATAATATCTTGTCTTTTACTGGGGCGCACCAACACGACAAGGTTATATGGTGCCAACAAGAATGAACATTCCAGGCTCACTCTTCATTTACATCTAGATACACATACATATACGCAGAATGGACCTAGAACCCTCTCACTTGCAGAACGGCAGAGTTGCTCTATTGTAAACACTCCATTTTTCGCTGGAGACACGATCGCCGTTTTCAGCCACCACTCAAGTAGCACCAGAAACAATACAGGGATGATGATGAAGACATTTAAAGAACATGGCAAAAATGACACAATGAACATTATTTCAGCAGGATTTTACCCTCTGCCTGGATATGCACTGGCCCTATTGTTGCTTATATATCAGATAATTAATAAATTAATTTACTGAAAGGAAAAAGAAACGCATAATGGGTATTTCTGCTATATGTTGTACGTTTAATATGCTACTGTTAATCGAAAGGTACAGGGCGACATTAGGCCTGTCCTTTTGGAAAGAAGGCACCGAAAACACCAATGGTTACCCCTTTAAAGTTTCATTATCGACAGAATGCACATTTGGCTCAAGCAGTTGAGCAAACTTAGGTTTTAAAAGTTGCAATCTCTTAATATTAAACACAATACTGCAATGGCTTGACTTTTTCAAGAGGAACTTCAACATTTATGAATTACGTGTAACAAAATATACTTTGATTAAAAGGTCTACTACATGGCATAGTTGTCCCTTCTGTAATTATTTGTAGCCCTTTTTGTACAAAAGACATTGAGATATATCTGGAATAACGTGGAATTGAATTGAATGTTGTTTAACGGCTCATCAACACAGTGCAGGTTATTTAGAGCCGCCCCAGAGAGAGGGGAAGGATACATAGGAATCCGGGAACCTGCCCTACTCTTATTATCGAATAGATTCCTATGGTTCATTAACGTGCTCGGTTGATAGACCGATACACGGGACCGCCCGGTTTACGTCCCCATCCGACGGACGAGGAATAACGTGGAATTATGTGTTTATAACAGTGTAGTATAGGCAATTTTTTTTATTATGCGGTTGTTTTTTCTTTCAGTATATTTAAATAACTGAAGAATTCCAATGTAATTCTATACCAAATATTACATCACATGAATATTTTTATGGTAAAGATGGACAAGGAAGAGAATCATTCATGATTACCCAAAACATATTATTATATTAGAATTTTCATTGGAATAATTCATGAAAATTATCTGACTGAGACAGGATTGTTATACAACAAACTATTTTTGTACATATTTTATAATATAAATAAGTGATATAATTTGGATGTGATATCTAGTCTCTTATAACTCTTTATGTTTCGGATATTTCAGTGGTATGATACGATATAACTGTTAGTGTCAGCAGTGTTCACTCGTGTACACTCCCATTACACAACATGAGGCCTAGAATTCACCAACCATTTTTCAAGCCATTCTTAGACTTGAGCTTAAGAACTCAACTATCGTTCACAAATATTCTCGCAACCATCCAAGATAAACAATCGTTTGAAGTTAATAGTTATTAGTATTTATCGTATTTATAAATAGCAGCTTGTTATGAACATTTGAACATTAAACTTATAGAAATATTTGTGAATTAAATTTGCATACTTGGGCTTAAGTTTTAAGAATATTCTTAAGAATGGTTAGTGAATTCTAGGCTGTATTCCTCAAATATCAAACACAATAACACACATGTTAATAACTCTACTTTCTCCACTTACTTTGCAACCAGTGGTGTCTTGCATTGTGAAACAAATTATGGCAGCAAAATTGCAAGCAAATGCCATTAATATGAGATAGAGAGACAGACAGAAGAGACAGAGAGAGAGAGAGAGTGACATTATTAAGGTTTTCACTTATTGTGGGTTTGGAACAACTCAAAGATTCTTGCGCACAACACACCTTCTAAATGTGTTTAGGTTCATTGAAATACCCTTCAATACTTTCAAAGTTATGGTTGAGACACGACTTTGAATAATTTGACCTTTGAACTTCAAGTTTGACCTTGACATTTAGGGAATGGAGCTAATTCTATACACATCACACCTTCCCATTGTGATTAACATTTGCATGAAGTTTCATGAAAGTTATGACACAACTTTTGACTCATTTGAACTTTGACCTCCAAGTGTGACCTTGACCCTGAGGTATGGACCTGATTCTTGCATGTGACACATCTTCTCATTGTGATTAACACTGGATGAGTGTCATGAAATACCCTTCAATACTTTCAAAGTAATAGCCGAGACATGATTGGACTCATTTGACCTTCGACCTACAAGTTTGACCTTGACCTTTGAGCTATGGACCCGACACATTCTTCTCATTGTGATTAACATTCGTGTGAAGTCTAATGAAATTCCCTTCAGTAATTTTAAAGTTATGGCTGAGACATGATTGTTTCGGATGGTTGGAAGGACGGACGAACAGTCGGTCCTCCCTTTGTAAAACTCTGAAAAATATCCGTTCTAGTATTCGGGTTTAGCAATCAATGACAAAGATTATAAATACTTCAAAACACACAAAATATATATACTGGGAATGGCAGGTCGGTCCAGGACTTTAAATTTTGTGTAATATTCGAATAAAAGAGGGGCATAGCCTGTAAATTAGAGTGAAACAATTACAATTATATATCAATAAAGAACAAGATATTAGTTTTGCATTGAACCTAAATATTTAACCCACCATTTCAGTATTACAGAAAATATCAATGGAATAACAGAGTCATCTGTGTACTAGCACTACCGAGATTAGTCAGTGGTATATCGGTGCCCAGAACAACCTCATTTATCACTATTAACCCTGTTTCTGCGCCATTCTCTATTGTCGCATCAATATATACGCTACACTTCCCTCCACTCTTCTGAAAACCTAGTTCCGACTTTTTGTAGATTTCCACATGCCTGAAGCTGGAGATAATTTCTATTATCGATATGTCCTTCAGTAGTCATAAATCGGGAAACCTCGTCGGATCCTCCCTGTACTGACGCGGAACTATGAAAAGTGAGTCGGCTAAATCGTCACGCCACTCAAAGAAGTTAAATGTCACTTTGGCAGTCACTGTAGGAAATACTGGCATTTCTAAAATAAAATACAATTATTTTATCTATGCATTTAAATATTACAGGTCCTTTTCCAAGTTGGTTACCGTGTATAAAGTTATACAGGCAAGTGAAACATGGCAACAAGAATCATCTATAATCATGCCGAATTCTTGTCAGATCTTGGCAATGGCTTGGCAATATCTCTATGTTTTATCTACAACTTTACGTATGTAACATTTAGAACTGACCGTCAAATGATAACAGCCATTATTTTTTATTACAGACAGAATATGCTTATTAAAACCTAAAACTAAAAGGGTGTTTCATGGAACACTTGTGTTGCCCATTATGAGCTTAGAATGTTGCAGGCTAAAGTTTTATGAAAAGGGCCAACATGACAGTTTGTGTTATTGGACATGTTTAACGACATTCCTTAAGGTAAAATGATGATGTGTGTGAAGTTTATAAACATTCATCAAATACTTTTCAAGTTATGGCCAAGGTTAGGTTGCAAGTTAAAGTGCGATGGATGACAACGACGGACGAAAGACGTCAAAGTGATCCATAAGTGTCTGCCATGCTACGCAGTGAAACAGTTGAAGAAGTTTTTTCTCGAGTTTTATAATTTATACGCAATCCAATCATTACAGTGATATAAAACTTTGCAAACTATGCCAAATAAACAGTTTGTATAGTACATAACAGATGTTAACAATGGCTAAAAGTTGCATAACTTTATATCAAAGGGAAAGTTACAAAACAGTTGTTTTATCTTTTTAACAGAATGTTATGCTTGTCGAGGATGCCACCATATTTTTCCTTTTTCTTCATGCCATTTTATGACGTCAGATAAAGTTACTTACAATAAATGCCGAGGAATTCCGCATTGATTTTGCTTTATTTGTTAGTGCCTAATAAAGGAATATTTATACGGCCACCCCTTTATCGGTCAGAGAAGTGCATATCTGCATGATAAACACTAATACTCGACACAAAATCTTTATCATCGTGGTCAGGGCTGAAAATAAATATTGTGGTTTTCAGGCAGTTTTAGTCTTGCGATAGACTACCCTTAGGCCTTAATAAATCAATTGCTAGTTTCTCATCCAAATTTATTTCAAAATAAAGGGCGAGGGGTGAAATTTATTTTTTATTTTATACGACAAATGGAAAATGGCCTTGGCACAAGGCAAAAATAGTAAAACATACTACTGAGTATTTACAAGATTGAAAACACATTTTCAATAGTGTTTCATACTTTCAGCAATTTTTTTTATTAATTTTTTTAATTATTATTATTATTATTACTTTTTTTTTTTTTTTTTTTTTTTGAAGAAATAAAAATTACCGGGGCGGCATAAAAAACAAGAGGGCCATGATGGCCCTATATCGCTCACCTGTGAAAATTTGAACCATTACAAGAGGTCACCTGAGTACTGGCACATTATCAAACTTCTTCGAAATCTTATGGTCATATACAATCTGTGCAAGTTTGGTTAAGATTGTTCAAGAAATGTGGGCTCTGTTGTGTATAACAACGTTAATATAGACAGTTTAAGACCCTGACAAAGTTTGGTAAAGATCAAATACAAAATGAAGGTGCTAGAGAGTAACACCTTGGCCAGAGTCAAATGTGACCCCAGGACTACATGTAATATACGAGAGCTGTGTGCCTTGTGGTTTTAGAGAAGAAGATTTTTTAAGTTTTTCGCTATACAAGTCTATGTTAAATGTGACCCCTGGGGCGGGGTCAAATGTGAATGCAGGGTCACCATTTGAACAAACTTGGTAAAGGACCATAAGAGTATAGTAAATGCAAAATATTAAACCTCTGGCTCTTGTAGTTCCAGAGAAGAAGACTTTAATGTGTTTCCTATATACGTCTATGTAAAACTGTGACCCTCGGAGTGGGGTCAAATTTTACCCCAGGGTCACCATTTGAACAAACTTGATTGAGGACCATAATCTTATAGTAAATGCAAAATATTAAACCTCTGGCTCTTGCAGTTTCAGAGAAGATCGTTTTTTTCCTATATATATGTCTATATAAAACTGTGACCCCTGGGGCGCGGCCAAGTTTGACACCAGGGTCACCATTTGAAAAAACTTGGTAGAGGACCATAAGCTTATAGCAAATGCCATATAATAAACCTCTTGCAGTTCCAGAGAAGAAGATTTTTTAAGTTTTTTCCCTATACATCTAATCCTTGGGCGGGGCCAAATGTGACCCGAGGGTCACCATTTGAACAGACTTGGTAAAGGACCATAAGCTTATATTAAATGCAAAATATTAAACCTCTGGCTCTTGTAGTTTCCGAGAAGATTTTTTAATTTCTTTTCCTATATAAGTCTATGTAAAACTGTGACCCCCGGTGCGGGGACAAATTTGACCCCAGGGTCACCATTTGAACAAACTAAGTAGAGGACCATAAGCTGATGCTACATGTAATACATGAGAGCTCCGTGCCATGTGGTTCCAGAGAAGAAGATTTTTTTCAGTTTTTCCCTATAAAAGCCTATGTAAAACTGTGACCCCCGGGGCGGGGCCAAATGTGACCCCTGTAAACTTGGTAGAGGACCATAAGCTTATAGCAAATGCAAAGTATTTAACCTCTGGCTCTTGCAGTTTCAGAGAAGATTTTTTAAGTTTTTCCCTATACATGTCTATGTAAAACATGTGACCCTTGGGGCGGGGCCAAATGTGACCCGTGGGTCACTATTTGAACAAAATTGGTAAAGGACCATAAGCTTATAGTAAATCCAAAATATCAAACCTCGGACTCTTGTAGTTTCCGAGAAGAAGATTTTTTTTTTTTTTATATAAGTCTATGTAAAACTGTAAACCCCGGGGCGGGGACAAATTTGACCCCAGGGTCACCATTTGAACAAACTTAGTAGAGGACCATAAGCTGATGCTACATGTAATACATGAGACCTTTGTGCCTTGTGGTTTCAGAGAAGAAGATTTTTTAAAGTTTTTTCCTCTATGTCTATATGAAAAACATGCAAAATTTCAATATACAAATTTTGGACCCCCGGGGCATGGCCATTTTTGACCCAGGGGACTTCATTTGAACAAACGTGATAGTCTAGGCGTTGGCAATCATTTTAAAAGAAAAACTGTTGAAATCTGTCCAGCTGTTCTTGAGAAGAAGATTTTTTAAGGTTTCGACTATATATGGTAATGGTGGCCATCTTGGATGTCGCGCTGACCTGATTTTAACAAATCTAAAAAGCATTCATCTAAGGATCATCCACGTGAAGTTTGGTCAAAATTGGCCAAGCGGTTTCTGAGGAGAAGTCGTTTGAAACAAAAGTTAACGACAGACGACGGACGACGACGACGGACGACGGACGAAGAGTGATCCCAATAGCTCACCTTTGAGCCTTCGGCTCAGGTGAGCTAAAAAGGGGGCGGGTGGGTATGAGAATCTAGCAATTAATTTATTATGGCCTTATGCTAAGTTTATTTGTAACCCACACATTGGCATTTATGCACAGATAGCGAGTTCTATATACCTATTTTGATTGGAAAACCAGGGGGTAATTTATTTTCCATAAAATCTCGCAATTTCTGGAACTGTTTGAATGGTGCTACAACTTCTAGCACATTGAGTAATCTGAAATTAGAAAATAGGTAAAAGATAAATTAATTTGAAAGTTGAATATTTGAATGGCATGATAAACGTAAGCTGAAATGTCCAGTGTTTTAATAAGGTCAATATCCAAAACTGGTTACAGTAAATCCTTTTACAAACATATGAAGTAAGAAATAAACTCTATACCTGTATGTACTTGAAGTGTGGACAAGAGGGGCTGTATCACTCTACTGGCTGCATGGAGTCTGTTGTTGGGTGGGTGGGGGTGATGGGAAGGTCTCAGATATGGCAGTATAACTAGAGAAAATTGGTGGTGGGGTATATGCTATATGCTACAGGAGGGTAACGGGGGTGTGGGGGGAGGGGGTATATGCTATATGCTACAGGAGGGTAATGGTGGGGTGGGGTATATGCTACACGAGGGTAACATTGGGAGTGGGCGGGGGGTATATGCTACAGGTCAAGGGTAGCAAATATTTATGTCAATCCAACAGGCAGTCAATAGTTGTTAAGAGTGAATAAAAAAAACACAGAAAAACAGTAGCTGGTCTTCTTACTCTTTAGAGGGGAAATTTTTGTCATATCATCATTACATTCATGAGTCAGAAAATAACACTTCAACAATACATTAGTCGAGGGGTGTTCCTGCATGTCACTTCAGCATGTAACCATAATGTCTGATCTGATTCAAAATGATAGTAGTATGATTCTAATACTAGAGCTACAGTGAGGTATAGTAAGCTGAGGTCTGGGTCTATGTTCAGAGTCTCAGCTGTTATCAATAAACAGCCAAATAAAGCAGTCTATATGTTTACATATATGATGGCTTCAAGTATTTGTGAGTCTGACGACATGACTGACGTCATTGGGTTCAATGCACAATCGAACACTGATAATTATATATGAAAATGTATATTTTAATCCCCGCTTTGAAGATACGCCATATCTCCAGGATCGCGCTCGAAGCTAGAGCCTCTTGGGATATCAAGCAAACATGGCATGTACACTGGAGGTGATACTAGATTCCAGAATAATTGAATTGAATGTTGTTTAACGGCTCATCAACACAGTATAGGTTACTTAGAGCCGCCCTAGAGAGAGGGGAAGATACATAAGAATCCGGGAACCATGCCCTACTCTTATTATCAAATAGATTCCTATGGTTCTTTAACGTGCTCGGAGGATAGACCGATACACGGGACCGCCCGGGTCACGTCCCCATCCGACGGACGAGATTCCAGAATAACTTACTTAGTAATAAACCTATTATATCAGATAAATATAAAAACTCCAACTTACACATCAACTGTCATGGGGAAGTCCTTACTCTGGAAAATGCAATCAAGAATATAAGATTAGCAATACCATTACACATATACTGTACTGTTCAGAAAGTTATTCAAGTTGTAGCATACATAGAAATCCATAGGTAGTGATTTACATAAAAATACGGTAACAATTCAAACAGTATTTAATCATCTTGAACAGCAAACATATGTATCAGGTAAAAACTAAACATCACAGAGAAGCAGATCTTACAGTATTAACGATATGAGTGCCGTCTGTGTTTTATAGACAATAGTGGTTAGAGGCAGTAAGCCTGATCAAAACGTTGATTATTGGCAACATCAATGAGCAAAATGTTAATAATATTCAAGAAATTCAAGAAAAAAAAATCAATTAAGGGTCTCCCAGAGGGAAATTCTAATCGTCTGTTTTAATTGGAACTGAAGCTCCGTCTCTGAGGTGAACTAAGGACACTTATACCTTATGTTGGAATTCCCTATCATCATCGGATACTCATACATACATTCTTGAAGTATTACACACACACAAGTCCAAGACTTATTCACCAAACATTTAGAAAACTCACCATAGCTATAGTAGCTTTAAATGCTTTGCCACTCTCCTTACTAATCTGGGGTCGACCAAGATTCGGGGCCTGTCCGGGTGGGGCACTGATGTACTCCTCCCATGTGACATTGGGTGGGTTGGGAGGGTCCAGGGAGTTACGTCTCTCAAACTATATGCATATATTAATAATAATGTTTTGCTAATTTAAAACATGTCATTTTTTTTATTGTCTATGTATTACAGTATGTATGACCACACAAGAGAGAAAAGGAAGAGTCAGGTAAATTTACAAATTGGAATACATATAAATTTTGTGATGGCAGTATTAATATGATATTAATTTTCAAGTTATGAATCTGAATTGGATTGGACAACAATCAATGCCTATGTAAGACCTCTCCCATAATAAAATATTAATGTGATGTCAAAAATACAAACTTACTGTAAAGACATGTTAATCAGATTGCTATCAATACCAATTATTTATGCTATTGTTCAATTCAATGTTTAACAGCTCATCATCACATTATAGATTATTAAGAGCCGCCCCAGAGAGAGGGGAAGGATATATAGGAATCTGGGAACCTGCCCTACTCTTACTAACAAAAAGATTCCTTTGATTCTTTAATGTGCTTGGTGGATAAACTCCGACACATGCGTACGCCCCCATCTATCGAGGTCAAGGACACCAAGTGTGAGAAACATATGTTGTTAATTTTTTCTTACGCTGTAAATTTTAATTAATCAAGAAAATAAACAACAGACCAGATATAGAACTAAAAGGTTGAAATAAATAAAATATTTTCCAGATAGCGTCAGCACAGAAGGATACTGCAATAATACAATGTTTTATCTAATATTAAAAGAATTGTAAAAAGATTGCTACTGGTAGATTACATATAGCTGCTGACAAGAGAATTTTGATCTATCATAACTATCACGTTCGCATTATATTGATTTAAATAATGTTCTATTAAAGTCAAGAATGGGACTGGTCGTCTAGATCACTGTTTAATCACATGAAAAGTAAAATTTTGAGTACCACAGTTCACAGGCACTGAAAAACATCCCTAACACTTCATTTTAGAAGCATCGCTAGTGTGAGGAACTAGCTCCAATAGGAGAATGGTTACATGTACCAAGACTTAGGGTTCACCAAACAATCAGAAGCAACTCGACATAATTGAATTGAATTGAATTGGATTTTATAGTCGCACCAACAGCTAAGGTCATACGGCGACTTTCCAGCTTCCATTGGTGGAGGAAGACCCCAGGTGCCCCTCCGGGCGGGCACCTGGGTAGAACCACTGACGTTCCGCAAGCCAGCTGGATAGCTTCCTCATATAAAGATTCCTAGGCCCCTGAGGGATCGAACCTACAGCGGTGAGGGGCAAGTGATTTCAAGTCAGAGACGTTAACCACTCGACCATGGACGCCCCTAACTCGACATAAAGTATAAAGTATAAAGTAAAGAGTGAAAGGTTACAGTATGAGCATACCTCTTTCTGATCCCAGGAACCCTTGGTGAGATTTTCCATCATGGCTTTGTTCTTCGACACATCCTCAGCAGTTAAATGCTCTCGTCTACATTGTACACACATATACGTATTAACAAGCAATCAATATAAATGGCCAACTGACAATACATTTTTGTTTTTATAGTTAAGGGAAATGATATTTATGTATTGGTACTACTAATGTGGGTGTATACCTCTGTGAACGTATGATCTCACAAGCATTTACTTTGTTAACTATTATTATTCATGGGGGATTCATACTGGTAGATTTCCTGTATGAATTGAGAAGGAGTCTCAAATCCGTATGTCCTTTCATGATTCCATACCTCTTTGCAACTCTTCTTGTTACTAACAGATTATGTTCAACAGATTTAACAGAATGACAGTCTATTGGTTTCTATGAAATGACAGTCTACTGGTTTCTATGAAATGACAGTCTATTGGTTTCTACATGTATACTGATACAAAATGAATGATTTCGAAAGTGCAGAGAATTTTGTTTATATGCAAAGACTGTTTTAATACTAGAGCATAACAAACGATCAACTGGAATATAGGTCAACAGATATATCATAAAGCTATATTAATTTTACGAGTCTATTATATTACTCAGTTTAGTACTACCTGTATTCAACAAATGTAAATCATACCAACATTGACAGAATGCTATACGTGTACCGTTGCTTACCATTTCTTGGAATCTAAAGTTGTGTATGGTTGCTTACCGTTTCTTGGAATCTAAAGTTGTGTATGGTTGCTTACCGTTTCTTGGAATCTAAAGTTGTGTATTGTTGCTTACTGTTTCTTGGAATCTAAAGTTGTGTATTGTTGCTTACTGTTTCTTAGAATCAAAAGTTATGGTGGTTAACCATTCTCAGAATTTAAAGTAATGTTTGGTTGCCATTCTTGGAATCTCAAGTTTAGTAGTGTATGGTGGTTAACCATTCTTGGAATTTAAAATCGTGTATGGCTGCTAACCATTCTTGGAATCTAAGTCGTGTATGGTTGTTTACAGTTTCTTGGAATCTAGTCGTCTATGGTTGCTTACCGTTTCTTGGAATCTAGAGTTGTGTATGCTTGCTTACCCTTTCTTGGAATCTAAAGTCATGTAAGGCTGCTTACCATTTCTTGTTACTTGGAATCTAAAGTTGTGTACGGTTGCTTACTGTTTCTTGGAATCTTAAGTCATTATGGTTGCTTATCGTTTCTTTGAATCTAAAGTTGTGTTAGGCTGCTTACCGTTTCTTGTTACTTGGGATCTAAAGTTGTGAATGGTTGCTTACTGTTTCTTGGAATCTTAAGTCATGCGGTTGCTTACCGTTTCTTGGAATCTTAAGTCGTGTATGGTTGCTTACCGTTTCTTGGAATCTAGTCGTGTATGGTTGCTTACCGTTTCTTGGAATCTAAAGTTGTGTATGGTTGCTTACTGTTTCTTGGAATTTAAAGTCGTGCGGTTGCTTACAGTTTCTTGGAATCTTAAGTCGTGTATGGTTGCTTACCGTTTCTTAGAATCTAAAGTTGTGTATGGTTGCTTACCGTTTCTTGGAATCTTAAGTCGTGTATGGTTGCTTACCGTTTCTTGGAAATCTAAAGTCGTGTATAGTTGCTTACCGTTTCTTGGAATCTAAAGTCAGCCCGTTCACATGGTAGAACTCTGCCTCATAATCTCCTATAGTTTCCTAGTAAACAATAAAATAAAAACACCAAACATTTATTAATGCACAAACACCAGAACAACACCAAACTAGAACTATCACTAAATATAGAAGAACTCTATCTCTTATTCTCCAATAGTTTCCTATTAAACAATAGAATACCAAACATTTATTAATACACACAATCCAGAACTGCACTAAATAATAGGGCCAATCCTGGATTGTTGAGTTACAGATATGAATTAAATGCTCCTTATCTAACTGTTTTATCCTCATGAATGGTAAAAGTGCAATCAGATATTATAATTTATCAGTAAGCCAAACTATGAATTGTCAGATGTGTGACATTACCTGACATTACCTGACACTACCTGACATTACCTCTGACATTACCTGACATTACCTGCTCAATTCAAAAAATAGGCTAGCAAACAATGTGGTTACCAGGGTTTATAGGCAACAAAACTAAAGAGTATCTTGAATAATTCAGTGAAATCTGATTCAGAACTAGTTTAAATGGATGCTTTACACTGTATTACAGGTAATGTTCCACGTAGTGAATAGTATTTGATATAGGAGAGTATTTGATGTAGGAGAGTATTTTTACGTTTAAATGTTGAATTCCTGCACAACGAGAACAGTGGCATTAATTGGGCCTTGAAATTATAATATAAAACAACATATTAATTTCATTTTACAATTAGATATTTTTGCAGTAAATATTAAAACCACTTAATCTCCCTAAGACATGTTTTCTAATAGCATTACCATCTTATTTTTTGCAAAACACTGCAGAACTCCTTACAGTTTTTCTCTCTCTGAACAGCCATCCACTATGAGCATGACAAGCGAGTTCGGCCAAAAGCATAATTATGTCAGTTTCTTACAGTTTTATCCTCTCTGAACAGCCAGCCACTTAGAGCACAAGCAGGCTTGACAAAAAACATAATTATGTCAGTTTCTTACAGTTTTATCCTCTCTGAACAGCCAGCCACTTTGAGCACAAGCAGGTTCAACAAAAAGCATAATTGTCCGTTTCTTACAGTTTTATCCTCTCTGAACAGCCAGCCACTTAGAGCACAAGTGGGCTTGACAAAAAACATAATTATGTCAGTTTCTTAGTTTTATCCTCTCTGAACAGCCAGCCACTTTGAGCACAAGCGGGCTTGACAAAAAACATATTATGTCAAGTTTCTTAGTTTTATCCTCTCTGAACAGCCAGCCACTTTGAGCACAAGCGGGCTTGACAAAAAACATAATTATGTCAGTTTCTTACAGTTTTATCCCCTCTGAAAAGCCAGCCACTTTGAGCACAAGCGGGCTCGACAAAAACATAATTATGTCAGTTTCTTACAGTTTTATCCTCTCTGAACAGCCAGCCACTTTGAGCACAAGTCGGCTTGCCAAAAAACATAATTATGTCAGTTTCTTACAGTTTTATCCTCTCTGAACAGCCAGCCACTTTGTGCACGTGAAAATGTGATACTCTTGGTGGACATTTGAGCAGCCATGATGTCACTTCTCATCAAGATGTCTATCTCCTCCTGAATCTCCTGTTCTGTCTCCTGAAACAATTCAGCCACTTTTTCTTTTATCTCACCCAGATTGGGAACAAATAGTGCGTACTATGTACAGCACAAAATCCGAATTTCACTATTTTACTCAAGGACATGGGCAAAGACTCTGTTAGCCAAGTTTGCCCATTGTAAAATGTGTCCAAGATCTTACTGAAACAGATCTTAAGACAAAATGTGTAATGGTGGAGGATAATGTCATTCAAACACTGTAAAACTTCAATAACTTTTATTTGTATTTCCTTAAAATGCATCAATGGTCAAGGGGTTAATGATGTTGCGTTGTAACTCCCGCCTCTCACTGCCGCGGGTTCGAATCCCACTGGCAGCCCAACTTGTAAGTGAAAAAGTGTCGATTGTTACAAATGGCGGGACGTATAGTCAGTTCTACCCAAGAATAAATGGGTGGTCTGTCTCCACCACAAAAAATCGACCTTCATACTAAGCCTAAAATTTGCTGAAAAATGACGTTAAACACCAAACAAATCTTTTCCCATCAAGTAATACTGTTGGTTTTCATTCAGGTTAAACTATATTTGTAATATTAGGGACATTGTGTCATTCGCTCAATTTTAGCCTTTAAAGGAATGTAGTCTTACACTTCGGAAAAAAGTTGGTAAATGGCAAAATAATTATCAAAATCAAATGATAAACACAGAAGATATGACCATTTGAACATTTTTTTTAAAACAGATATCATCGGGAAGCCGCCATCTTGAGAACTTTGACGTCTTATGGCATATTGATAAATACCATTAAAGAAAAGAAAATCACTGCAAATGAATGCAAAATCTCCATAACTACATGATCATGATGCATTATTACACTTTGGTGTACTAATTCTGAATACAGCTGTTATTATTTTGTTCCTATAAATCAGTAAATTATCATATTTATAAATATTCCATATATGGTAATTTAGAAAAATAATTTATCACATAACTTGCTGTGTGGGAGTGTAAAAAAGCCATGATATATTTATCATATTACACTAGTATAAATATACAAATGAAGGCTGAACATGGAATTGTCTGGTCGATATCCGTAACCGTTAAAATACCGGATTATGGAACTTGTTGGATAAAATTGATATGATATAATTTTATTCAACTGGTTTAATAAATTATAGTTCTCAAAATGGTGGCCACTTTTCCATTTCAGAAGAACCTTCTAAACATCATATCTTCTTTGTTTATAAATCTGATTTTTTTATATATTTCTTTCACTATTTTATTTGTTTTCAGAATTCTAAATAATAAAGTTGTTTACATGTTTGCCTACATTATCTTTTAGTACTGTTTTGGCAAGAAATGAATGCCTGATATCTGATTCTCTGATACATGTTTAGTTTATTACCTACAGTACTTTCTTGGTTTGAAGTTAATATTTGATTCTCTGATACATTTCTGATTTATTATCTACAATATTTTGTTGGTAAGAAGTGAATACCTGATATCTGATTCGCTGGTACACCTTTAGTTTATTGTCCATGACAGTAAGAGCGTCTTCTGGAGGAGCACTGCCATTAAATACAAATGTGATGTCTCCTCTCTCCCATCGCATGTCATTGAAATCTACGAGGGTTGTGTCCAATCTTGAAAAAGGAAAAATAAAGAATACTTAATATTGTGTAAAAAAAAGAAAATAATTACTGATAAGAATTCATTTACTCACAAATATTATACAATTATGGACTTTTCAGCTGTTATACATGATGTGATATGCACCAAAAAAATCATTATTGACCGTGGCGATAGCCGAGGTCAATAATGATTTTTTGGTGCATATCAACATCATGTATAACAGCTGAAAAGTCCATAACTGTTTTATTATATAACCCTCAATTTACAATTATATAAAACAGGTCAATATCAAAAAAACAATTATATAAAACAGGTCAATATCAAAAAAACAGGTCAATATCAAAAAACAGGTCAATATCGCTAGATATTTTTTCTAAAAAATTACTTTTTAGCCAATGAAAACGCGTCTATTTATAGGTTATATAATAATTATTGATATTTACTCATAAAGGATTTCATTAAAAAAAAAAATAACAGCTCAACAAATTATTTTAGATTATAACACATTATCTTAAATTATCTGCAGAGAGAGTAGGAGAATACATAGGAATCCAGGCACCATGATCTACTGCATCAAATAAGACTGCTATGGGTTTTTATCATTTTCTGTGGACTGACATGGATGGACTCCGGTACACGGGCCTGTCTAGTTTATATACCCATCTAAAAATCAAAGACTAAGAATAAACTGAAGACATCCAATGGCGCCAGTGTGACTCAAACCTGTGACCCCTGGTTTTGGAGTCCATCATACTACCAAATCAGCCACATGGGCATCCCTTGCTAATAACAGTTTAAAAGACCCAACTTGGATTTTGGGAAGTCATGGTACCATCAATACTTAACGGATGGGTATATACTTTTTTACGACACAAAAAATCCATTTCAAACAAAATTCCAAAATATATATTGAAAAAAACTTCTTGGATTATAATACATAAAACTGTAGAAGAAATACATTCAAGACAGACTTGTTAGGTTTAATGCATGTATTTTGTTTTATCACATGAAACTGCTTGTATTCCGTATAATATACCCATTACGTATTTCCTTTTATCACATGGAACTGCTTGTATTCCGTATAATATACCCATTACGTATTTCCTTCTATTAATCATGTGTAATACAAGGCGACCGAATCAGTTGGTCGTTGAAGTGCAGTGTCAGTACGTTCGTCTAGTCAATGTCACGGAACACCCGTTTAGTCCGTGGAGTCCGTGGATATAGCACTGAATTGGCGATGTTTTGAGGGTAACAGTCCGCCGTATGTAGATTCACCACAAGCGATAATGTGTCATACAAAATTTTATCAAATTCCTGAACTCGTTTAATAAAATTTTGTATGAAATGACAACGAGTGTCAGATCCTCTATTTATCACATAACGTCCCTTGTTAGCAGTGTCGAACACCCATTTAATATTCTATTGTATAACACACGTGTAATACAACCTGGAACGATTTTGATTGGTTGAGTTAAACCTGTAACACAACGCAAGTTTATTAACTGAAACTATTTTATTTAATACAAATTCACTTAGACCCGAGTCATAAACTTATTATTTGTGACAGCTTATAAAAATAATGCACGTTATACAAAACATTGTTGTTGGTTTGTTAAAAAGTTGGCGTAAACTGCTATTTTGTAAAGAGGTAAAACACAAACTCTTTTATACGCAACGTTATGTGTGAGACGCGACGTTACGACGTCACATATTTTATGATGTTTTGGTGCTAAAGTGTGTCTGACGTCATGGCGGTTCTATGTCCATCTGAATTAATTTTTACTAATTTGATTGCAATGTTATGTGATAAAAAGGATCTAAAACTTGTTCCCAGCTCATATAAGATTTATGAAACTCGTTATGAATTATTTTTAATTTTAACTCGCCAAATAGCTCGTTAAAATTAAAATAATTCATAACTCGTTTCATAAATCTTATATGAAATGGGAACGAGTTTAAGATCCTCTATATATTAACCATGTGTAATACAAGGCGACCGAATCACTCGTCCTATATATCACTCCGCGTATTTACAAACAAGCATGGCGGACACTTGGCCAATAAACGGGATTTTGTAGATCGACCTGTGAAAATAAGTATGAAAAATTCAATTTCCATGAATATTCAAAATTCCAAATTCAAAAATTTCAATTTTCAAAATTTCAAAATACAAAATTTTGAAATTCAAAAATTTCAAAATTCATGTGACAAAAAGGATCCGACACTCGTCATTTCATACAAAACTTTATTAAACTCGTCCAGGAATTTGTTATTAAGCTAGCCAGAGGCTCGCTTAATAACAAATTCCTGAACTCGTTTAATAAAATGTTGTATGAAATGACAACTCATGTCAGATCCTCTATATATATATATGGGTATGGTTTATGGCATAACCAGCAAAAGAGTAATCGACATGAAAAAAGTCGTGGAAAAAATATTTTTCTTCTTTTATGTCACTGCTTGTTGTTATTATGCCATGGATATTAAAATAATGTAAACCAAGTTGATATAAAACAAAAGTATGTGATACAGTTTTAGCACCTGTTTAACTTAAAAGCTTTTGCTCTGTTTTGTAACTTTCAGTTTTTAATAAAAATGTCTTAACTAGCTCTTAACAGAGTGCAGCATGTGGGAGAGCAGCATGTGCAAGATTTGCCAAGGCTGTCCTCTGTAGGAGTGACACTAGCTGTATGAATCTTATTTAAAATTAATTTTAAATTGTACAAAATTAAAGTCTTTTTATCATAATTATCATTTAATATTAGATTACTTACAGATTGCCCATCCCTCTTAGGTATGTATAGTTTATGCTTATATGTGCTTTGATCATGTTTAAAATGCATCCATGTTTTATTAGACTTTAAATCAGTTTGTCAATGTGCTTTTGCTTGTAATTAAAAGACTAATGTCATTTTAATCTTTCTTAGATCGCTATTTGATTACTATGTTGACTCTATTCAGCATGTTAATAGTCGATTCAAAAGCCCCTGAGGGCCTATGTTATGATATTGTATTTGTCTTGCCGACTTTAAATAAAATTTATCTTATCTTATCTTACATGTTAATGTAAGTTCCTATTATACTTATATTATTAACACTACCTTTTACATATAAAACTAAGCTATGATCAACTTACCGTATATTTGATCCCTTTTTATGTATTTTACAAAGGTCTGAGGGCAATATTCGAGACACCAAAGGCACTGCAAAAAGAAGTAACGACATTTCAATCAGCTTCTTCATATACTTATGAAAGACATATACAAACAAAACTCTGTTTTGCAGGGGATAATAAACTGGCAATAGTTTTGTTTAAATACTTACATGATGATCTTCAATTTCTAATAGGATCAATACCAATGCTTAACAGGGCGTCTTGACCTCGAGTTTCGCCTGTCTGCTACAGCCTCTAAGTAAAAATTATCTAGGCCAGCTGTTCCATTCAGTGTTATGTCAAGCATACTGTTTAATGTTTGCAATGCTATCATGTTCCTAAGAGAGAGACATGACAACCAAGGAAACTTTTTCCCCCAAACTGGATTATATCTCGCTGATCTATGGTGAGATATAATAGGTGATGAGGGGGATGAAGGCGAAAATTACTCAGCAAAAGTAGTCTTATATTTTGTTTGTTTGAGTAACGGTATAATCCGGTACATACTCATTACATTCTTTTCTTTTCCCATCAAGAAAACGCAACATGTCCGTCTGTTGCGACATGGCTGATGCTACATATGTGCAATAACTGAATAACAAACCTGTTTCCCCAAATACCAAGTCAATGGCATCCAAAATTTAAGTTGAAAACAATTTGGCAATCAAAACTAAAGTACGACATTATGATGGTTCTCATTCCGCAATCAATTTAGACAATGTGCCCAACTAGCTTGAGAACCAGATATGCTGGATACCATGATTATGAATACATTTTGGATATCAGTTGGGAACCAGTCGATAAAACACAGCATTTTGTGTACAGGTGAGAAAACAAGTTGATTATCGGATATTGCCCTATAGGCACATCACTGACTGGGAGTGTCTTTAAGCAGTAAGTGGTTTGTACTAAAGATGCGTGACATTATAGGATTTTAAAGGGATATTTTTGGAATTCAGATAGCCGGGTGCTAGGAAAAGATAGCCGGGCTGTGAGCTCGGCTAAAATGGCCATGGGAGAACTCTGACGTCACGTGACGTGTATACCGGTTCCTTTAGTTAACAATCAATAAGTCACATGACAGTGAATGATCACATGACTGCTTTCAACAAGTCACATGACAGTGTATCTAGGTGACAGCTTACCCCAACTCTGGAAGTCCCACTTGAGCTCCAGGTAGAAGTCTCCTATATCATTGAGGGCCTGTATAAGCGCCGGTCGTCGTTCATCTAGAGACTCTCGTGATTGCTGTTTCAGCTTTTTCAGAAGTGTGTATACTGAAAAATACAAAAAACAAACATGAAAATACTAGTTGTCTGCCATATTTCTCTTAATAGCAGCGGCTGGGTGTGCTTTACAAAATGTCAAGGGGTGCCCTTAAAAAAAAAGTTCAACTGAAAATATATTGAATGTTTAAGATTTTTTTTAAAGTTTGGTCGGGGTGGGGGGTGGGGTGCTTCTATTTGGGGGAAATAGGGTACTTTAAATCATCAACACTATATTGAAGCTCAACCAAAAAACATTTTTTAGCTTAAAGATGGTACATCAAGCTTTTTCAAGAAGAATCTGCCATTTTAAACATGCTCCTATTCTGGGAGGACAATGTCATATCATCCAAAATATCCACACAGCAATCTGAAGATTTTTTCAGCCATTTAAATAGCACCTGGATTTATTTTAAAAAGACAAAAAACATGAAAAATTCAAGAAAACCAGGTTTTCCATTTGAAATGATATTTCAGTAAGTTGTACCTTATTCCTGACTGAAGTCATTGCCTTGAAAACAATGATTTTGATGCCTGGAAACTATTTTTCTATTATTAGTAACAGTGACCTTGACCCAAGTGACCTCAAATCCAATCCCAAGCTTCCTTACAATATAAGCTACCTACACATCAAGTTTAATTTCAGTACCTCATTCCTAACTAAAGTTATTGCAGAGAAACTGTTTTTTTTTATATTTATGTTCTACGCAAAGTAAGAATATGGACGATTCCGGAATTGCTCTGCGCAAAGTAAGAATTCTTAAAATGCGCAACGATTCCGGAATTGCGCAAGGGGTTAAATATATAAACCACGCATTAAGTGTCTCTGCACAATTTGAGAATGTTCTGCGCTAAGTAAGAAGTTGTGTTATGATGTATATAGGAAGATGCTAATTTTAAACCTACTTATATTTCATTTTAATATGCTTATTTTGCTTCACCTATCTGCGACGAACAGATAATTTACAGTTAAGAATCGCGTATGATTAACATAAACTTAATTATTTACAAAACAATTTGAAGTCCTTAACTTCAACAATACTTTCCAGGTTCCATAATATTTGGTAAGAAAATTCAATTGAACTATTTTTAATTATTTCAAACGAGGTTGCATGACAATGCACTTTATTAAAAGCACATTATTTGCCCATTTAATTACGTTTCGCTTACACAGGCCGTGAGTAGTTTCTGCTTATCAAAGAAAACTATGTAATACATCCTTATATGTCAGAATAATTAAGTAAGACGGTTCTATCTGTTCAATCGAAAATCACTCTTTCATTGGCTTTTCAAGAAAAAAACAAGTTGGTATAGATATAATCAACGTGTTGCTGTCGTTTTAAAACGCGACTTTGACTTGCAACATTATTTAGATATCGATGAAGAGAAAACAATGAGAATAATTCTCGGCATATTTAGATTGTCTTCACACAACCTCGACATAGGAAGAGGAAACCAAGAAAATCATAGAAAGGAAAGAATAATGCTAACTTTAATATATGACTTTTTTTTCGTGTGCCCTTTTTATAAACCACTTATTGCTTGTGTGTCCTTTTCATGCGTTAATCTGATATAAAAAAAAGAAAGAAAAAATAGATTTAAGTGATAGTTTTAAACATGTAATCTTTTTTCTCTCAGTAAAACATGTTTAAAATATGTTTTTATTGTGGAAATATCTGTTATAATTTAGGCCAGGCCTTCGTTTCCCAAATGTTCTCCAAGAAAAACGGGGTTGACTGAATATGAAATAAACCGTAATTTCGGTTTAAAAGGCCTGTATATTGAACAATTAATTGAACTTCTTTTCGCTTTATTGTAGTCGTGTTTTATTCTTTAGCGTTGTTATAGGTTAACATTTTAATAATTAATAATAATAATTTGCAAATATGTAAAAAAAAAAACACAAAAAAAACACCTGAATACACCTGAATACACCGCAAACTAAAAAAAATTAACATTTCCAACTATAAATTTAATATTTCGAAATACGCATGTATTGTCGTCATTAATTAAGTATAAAAAAAGCACACAACTTCTATTATGATAAAATTTATTTAACATTTCTTCTAGCTAGTTAAATTATTTAACTTTCACCGATTCCAATATGTTAGTATACGTCAATAAATTATGGCAAAATAATTATATTTGATTTAAACATATTTCATTTCATTTTTTTATTTCCTTTATTGTGATTGGCTAATTAAATAAAAGGGAGTATCTCATTGCATTTAAACAATATGATTGACCAACATGTCTCAGGGCCACAAGTAATAGGAAGCGTGACAGAGCGGCGTGTGGACTCCTTCACACCTTTGAACAACATTACACACACACTCTCTTAACAGTGTGAAGTTTGTTTAATTTGGTCCATTATATACCAATCATATATAAATTGACAAAAGGAGTGTTAATCGAACGTTGTAATTAACTATTATTACATTACATGGTCATGCATTAATTCCTTTAAGCGATGGGGAAGCTTATATTAGTCAGTTTTACAATGTATATTTTCGACAATATAAACATACCACACATAAAACATGTTTTACTGAAACAAAAATCGATAACCTGTTTAAAATTATAAGTTAAATGTTTTAATTTTAAAATATGCAGGTTTTTAAACCGAAACTAAGGTTTTATTTCATACCCCGTGTTAGACGGGTTATGACAGTTAATTTCCGGCCACGTAATGATATTAATATTGAATATAAATATGTAATGTTATACGATATTGCAATATTTCGAAATATATTTAAACATATTTAGTACACTACGAATATTGTTTCATACGAAAGCTACATTTTTGATGTAATGTTAGTGCTAACACTTAGAACACAGTATAATCAGCCCATTTTCACGTTATTTTCTAAATTACTATTTCACTTCTTCATCTTTCGTCGATTTTTGTGCAAAATATAACCTATATATCTTTTGAAATGCCATGAAACACCTTTCGTTTGTTCGTTTGAACGTCCATCCCATCCCATCCATTCATTCGGGAACCATTTCTCTCCCGATGGAGATATTTCCCGCATCTCAAAACACTGGTTATAGCTTTTCTATTCCCAGTATTTCCTGTACAAATCACAGACAAATATGTAACATAGGGAAAGCTCACCCGAGGGGTCAGAATGGCAACCAGGGACGAGGCTCTGCCGAGTTCCTGGTTACAGTTCTGATCTCGAGGGTGAGATTTCCCTATCTCACGTGGATAACTCATGATGGATTATTTTTCTCCCAGTGTAGCAGATGTGCTATATTTTGCAAAAAGGTCGTAACTACAAGGCTATAATCATATAAGGTTGTAAGTCGTAGATACGACCTTAATATTTATTTTTTTATTTATGAGTCTTAACTGGTAGATACGACCTTATTATTCTTAAGCTTGCATGTAAATGTACAACTGCTACGACCTTCTTTTCCACTTCTATCGAATTGAATTGAATTGGATTTTATAGTCGCACCAACAGCTAAGGTCATATGGCGACTTTCCAGCGTCTACTGGTGAAGGAAGACCCCAGGTGCCTCTCAAGGCAATTTTCGTGCACGGGCGGGCACCTGGGTAGAACCACCGACGTTCCACAAGCCAGCTGGATAGCTTCCTCACATAAAGATTCCAAGGCCCCTGAGGGATCGAACCTACAGCGGTGAGGGACATGTGATTTCAAGTCAGAGACGTTAACCACTCGGCCACGGACGCCCCCACTTCTATCGAATGAAATAAGATAATATGCACGTATATGAGGGTATGACGTGGACATTGGGACATATAATGTATGTAAAGATGGTACGGGGGCATCCTATGTAAAGATATAAAAGGTACGGGGACATACAAATGATACGGGGAATATTGTGTATTAAAATATATATAGAGTATGTAGATATACTATGTAAATATATAAAGGGTACGGTGACATAATATGAAGGATATAGAGAGTATGTAGGCATATTACGAAAGCATTTAGAGAGTACTGGGACATATTATGTAAGGATATAAGGGGTATTCATGGGGTATAGAGAGTACGGGGACATATTATGTAAGGATATAAGGGGTATTCATGGGGTATAGAGAGTACTGGGACATATTATGTAAGGATATAAGGGGTATTCATGGGGTATAGAGAGTACGGGGACATATTATGTAAGGATATAGAGGGTATGGGACATATTATGCAAGGACATATAGCGTATGGGGATATAGTTATGTAAGTATAATATTCACATACCCTATATATCCCTATATAATATGTTCCCATACCCTCTATATTATATATTACATAAGGATATAATATAAGGTATGGGGATATGATATGTAAGGATATATAGAGTATGGGGATAACATATATTATGATAAGTGTATAGAGAGTGCATTGACATATTATATAAGGATATAATTATATGAGATATGGAATGTACAACGTACATACAGAGCTTTCTCACCCACATAACTCAGTAGAGTCAATTCGAGGTCTGACTGTTGTTTCCACGCAGTTGCCTAACACAAGAGAGATGTTGGTCTTATTCTGGTCTTCAACTTTAAGTTTTCAAACTATTTAATATTACTTAAGCTACTTGCGAAATATTTTAGTCACATTTATTATTTTGGGAACTGAAAATATTTATGATAATTTTGATATAATCTTGTTAAAGTGACAAGTGTTTGTGGATATTTAACCGGTGTCATTATTTTGATGGTAATACAATCTCTTGCACCCAGATCTTTTCACAATGGGGCTTTCAAAATGCACTAAAAGATATGCATTATTAACGTCGCTCTGCTAATTTAAAGCCAGACATATCAAATTAAATGTCTGGTTACGTGTTGAATAGTTTAACATTTTCAAAAGTTAGTTAGTAAATACAATGTAATGTTTTTGTTCGTGTTTGATTAGTTTTCTTTTCATTAGTGAATACAACTCCCAGTTCTCTGTTATTAAATGTTATAATTGTTACAACAATTAATTTGAAACATAATTCGTGTCTCTATTTGTATGTTACGTTACCATTACTATTTAATTAAATTAATACTATTTGTATGTTAAGTGACCACTACTATTTAATAAAATTTATAATAATAAGAGCATGTTTTTTTTATTATATCAGGTTGATTTAACTTTAAAAAATAGAACATTTTCTAATATATAATATTGCAATGTTGTCATCAAACGCATGTTCCCATATGCATTCTATATTTCGACCAACAGTGTAGCATGAACTAGCAAACTTTTATAAGACACTTACAGTGGTTTAATAATCGCTTTTACCATATTTTAAAAGGTCTAACTGCCAGATACAACTTTTTTATGAACATCTTCCTTTCCGAATATTTAATAACATAAGGTCGTAAGTGCAATTGCTCAGTTTACAAAGTCAATTTTTTTTTTTTGAAATAACAAATACTTTGTTTTATGAGAAAGCAAACTACAGCTTAAGTCATATGAGATTGTCCAGAGAATTCACACAGTTGTTACTGTCAGTCCGTTTTTTTCACTTTCCCGAAAACTATGATTTTTCACTTACGACGTTATAATTCTAGACCATCGATATATAGAGATTATTTAAATGCTGGAATGGATTGTAGGGAAATCCTTCAAGAGTGGTATAGATGTATGGTTCTTTTCACGAACAAGCGTATGAGAGTGATTGAAAAAACAAAACAGGTCTACCATCGAGTGAAGGATTAACCAATAATCGATTCGGGCAGTTAACTAATCTATTTATTACATTTTAAGTCAGTTTACTGACGCCATCACTCAAAGTTAGTTATTACGTCGCAACGTTAGTTATTATTGTGTTCTGAGTTAGTTATTAATTTAATATTTAGCGATTATGAACATTCTTGCATCCATCCACCTGGTAATAGGATCTCCGTGAGGTTGCCGGGTATAATACAACCACTGCAAACACACCATCACATGCAGAGGTAAGACCCCTCACCCCAACAACCCCCATTCATATTATTTTTTCATTTTTTACCATGCTCATTCAAGGTCATGACACCGCGTTCACAAATGTGGAAACGTGGCTCCATCGTAAATGGCAGCAACTCTGCAGTTCTGCAGGTAAGAAGGTTCTAGGCCCATTCTACATATTTTATCTTGATGTAAGTGGAGGATGAGCCTGGCATTTTCATTCCTGTTAGGCGTCATATAACCTTCCATTTGTTGGTGCGCCTTAAAACCCAACTCAATAAATTCAAAGTAAAACGCGGAAAGCCTTATCCCGAATGCAAGAAAATACTTTCTATCCGGAATGTAAAACGCGGATATCCTAATCGGTATGTAAGAACACCCACGGTTGTCGGCTTAAAATAAACACACACATTTAAGTATCTGTATGCTCTTTTGTCAAACGCATTTAGCAAACTAAATCACAGTATGTTAGTGATTTTAACTATACGTACGCATGATTCAAAATAAAATTGTTTTAGCTTTACCTACTGACGTATGCATCATATTTTCTGGATTAAATAGCTATTTTACTTTAGAATTTCTTAACCTAATATACTGCTGATATGTTGACTATCTGAATGAAGCAAACAAAAATCAAAGTGTATACTCGCAAATATGATTAACAACAATATTCCTACTTTGTTCCATTTCCTACTTTGCGCACTGACGATAACAAACATATTCTTACTTTGTCCCAATTCCTACTTTGCGCACGGACCATTCTGGAATTGAACCGCGCATTTTGAGAATTCTTACTTTGCTCAGAGCAATTCCGGAATTGTCCATATTCTTATTTTGCGCATAACATTTATACTAATATTGACCTTAATCCCAGTGATGTCAAATGCAATCCCAAGCTCCCTTTCCAAATAAGCTACCTACAATAAACATAATGTTTTGTTCCAATATCTCATTCTTTACTCAAGTTATGGAAACCATTTTTCTATTTAATAACAGCTACATTGACCTTGAACCCAGTGACTTCAAATGAAATCTCAAGATTCCATTCCATATAAGGTTTTGTTCCAATATTTCATTCCTAACTAAAGTTATTGCCCCGAAACCATGAGTTTGACACCGCCCTCATGCCTGTCCGCCAACCTTCCATTGGAAAACCTGGTTTAACAGCGGTATTGATACTTAACATTATTTGTGGAGAAATATTAATATATCTATATACTAGTCTTCCGGTTTCCATAGCTGATAGCCTCTGCCAGTGGCGTCCAACCAGTGCCGTTCTTCACCTTGACTGGTGCACCATGGGCCAACAACAGCATGATGCACTCTGTGAAATATACATGTAGAACAATAACATACATTTTTAAAATATTTTGAAAGTTTCGCAAGCCATATTTACTAAACTGTATTTAATTCTAACACGACCTCCACAGTCTTTCATATACATAAAGAAGAGAGACAGCTGTATGTTATTCTACGATAAAATACAGCTGTTCCATAATTCCCCGCGTATATTTCATCCGTTGAAAGCACCACGTTACATGACGTCACTTGGTAAATATACGTCACGAAGACAAACTCAACAGTAATTTTAGTGAAATGTTAATTACAACAAACTTGCCATGCTCCCAAACCGTGCACATCCCCGATAAAACCCATCATATGCATCAGTACATATAACGTTAAGCATCTTGAATAAGATGAGAACGTTTTGACGTCATACAGTGCAAGCTATATGATGTAAGCAATGGCTTAATTGTTTGTCACGTGACTACTAGTGTATTGAAACGCAGAACTTTGCATACGGGGGCGCCCAATGGAACAGCCCGTAAACATAGCAGCCTGATTACCTTGACCTCCGAGATAATATATAGTGCCCCAACAATAGCGCGAACAATGAGGTTACTGTTGTGTTAGAATCAAAATAATAAATACGTACCTGTATTTTATCGGTGAATGAAATACAGTTAGTCGTTGGGTTGCAAGTAATTAACGCACTCGTGATTTAATTACTACACATCCGAACTCCAAACTGTATTTTATTCACTGATAAAACACAGGTACATATTTATTATTTCTTAAATAAAATAAAAATTGTGTAAAACATGATGGTTAACCTGTTTTTTTATTTCAATGCACACATATTACATAAAGTCAAAAAGGAAGTCAAATATTTTAACAAACAAAAACCTACAGACTGACTAGCCCATACTAGCAATTTTAACACTACACACTACAATATAACAGAGGGCCTCAAGAAGAGTGAGCTAATCTTATTTTCCCAAAAGTAAACATTATTATTTTTAAAAATTCCTGGTTTAAACATAATGATTATCTGTTAAAGACTATGTTACCTTTGTGTCCCAGCATAACTGCCAAATGGAGTGGGGTGTTGCCTGAAAATACAAAGTGTACATGCTTTATATTAGGCCAAATAAAGAGGATGTATGTTTCAGGTTACATTTATACAAAAAAAGGAGAGAAGGTAGATAGGAAAATTATTATTATTTAATTTTGACTATTTATGAAGAATTCCCAAGTCGGTAGGGCACATATTTTAGTTAAACCAATGCTGCAAAACCAAAATTAGTGTATACCTGATCCAATCGCTGACAGAAATTTATGCATGGAATAGTAAAACGTTTTCGTGTTTTTTGAGAAACAAGTGTGCAATTAGATTCTGGCCTAGACTTAAAACTATATACATATAAGGCCAAACAAAATAATATGTGTGGTTCAGGTAACACTGCAAAACAAAATAGTAGGTAGGTAGCCCTTTTTTTTTTTTCAACAATGAATTCAATTATGATAATGAATTTAATATGTTAAATTACTATACCTTGAGTTTGAGTTTTTTGCATTATCACCATTTTTTTAAAAAAAAATTATTTATTTTTTTAATTTCTGCATAAAAAGTTTTAGGGTCGGCCACTTAGAATAGGGTAGGTCGGGTTACCTGAACCACACATATTTTTTTATGTGGCCTAAACTATTACACTAGATCTTTTCTAATATCTCTATATCCTCCCTCTATACATTCATAATGAACTACTACTTGGGATTATCCACTGACTCACTAACAGCCAGGGTTTGAAATTAACTTTTTTCAGCAACTTGTCCATAGACAAGTAACTTACACAATTTACGTGTCGCAGTCAAATTTACTTGTCCCCGCACTTCATGTAAAAGTGATACAAAAAACAAGATCAATCATGATCCCTCAGTTGCATTCCACCAATGAAAACAAGATGGTTTTTATTTGTCATTTACCATGTGCTCACTAATGTTTTGACATTTTTTAAGTCACAACTTTTAAAGACGTAAAATTCATTTCTTGTTATAAAATTTAGTTGTCCGTAGGACAGGTCACCTGGGACAATTAACTTGTCCCCAGTAGAATCTACATGGCACAGGACAAGGGGACAACTGTTAATAATGTCAAACCCTGATAGCACTTTACCATGGAAAAATCATATACTCTGTACTGGTCTGTAGTGTTACAAAGAAGGCAAACAACATAATAGCATTCTGTTGAATAAACATGTCCACATGCCACAAACAAGTAAAGTCATGAGCTAAATAGTGGTGCTACAAATTAGTATGTCCACAGCAGTTGGTCAACTGTTTGGGACCCATCTGCAAAATTCAACATTACCAAGCCTGAAGCTGCTTAGCAGTACAACCTAGGTTGGCACATAGTTTCAAAAAATAGTCAAAATTCTCCAAATTGTGAAAATTCATAATTTTGATAGAGCATCATCAACAAAACTGATCAATCAGTGACCAGAAATAAGACATAACCAATACATTCTGGTAGGTGATAAACTTGGTCTTTATCCTTGATGCTCAACCAAGTTTACTGTTAAAATTACTGTCTACATGTACAGTGTGATTCTTTTCAAACCCTGCATTTTTCATGCACATTCATGCAAATTGATTCAATATATTAATCTTTTAAAATCAAAATCTTGAAAACTGTCATCTTTTTACTCTGCCACAGATTTTTATTTTGCTATAGAACCTAAGGATAAAAACCGAGTAACACAAATGTTACCACCTACTGAAAAAATAAAATCTTAACATCTCTGCAATGCAAAATTATGAATTTACTCAAATAAATTTGATAAAAACATTGCAACAAAATGTAAAAAGACAATACTTTTTAAAATAATTTCTAAATATTTAGAAGCCATTTGGCCATTTTGGCTTAGTACTGCTAGCTAGTGCTAACATAGACAATGCAGAGCAGCTCGGTTTACCTCTGGTGATTATCGGTAAACCAGCAGTGTCACCACCATGCTTCATCTGTGATGGGAAAAGCTTCAAGTCCAACGTACAAAAACAATTATGATGTAGACTAGCTTGCTAAAATCATCACTATACCACCCAGCCTAGTCGACGCCCAATCCATCGATGCTTGAGCAGACTGGTGCCAGGATCGCAAAGCTCCCAACCAGAGATTATTTGTTGTTATTTTTTTCCTCTTAATTAGTTTAAACATATTTGTTTTACATCGATTGCGAAAGAAGTTATTACAACTTAGTTTAATCACTCTCGATGGCTACCTGTGTAGAACCAGTACTAAGCGTGGATTAATTATCTTGCTCAAGGATACTGTTTATACTGTTGTCGAAGCCGGAGTAAACCAACAGGTTTCTTAGGCCCTTTTAGAAATGTTTTCCCAGTCTGGTTATGATTTTTTTTCTTTACATAGTGAAAGACTTCCAGTTTCTTTTTAGTTTTTCGGTCTGAATTTATTAGGATGATTTGCCCAATGTTTATTTAGCCTACTTTTAAAGGAATTGATGGTGGGTGCCTCAATCACAGTGTCCAAGAGTTTATTCCAAGATTCTACGACTCTGTAAGCAAATGAATTTTTCCTAATATCAATTCTTGCTCTTTTTTTAAATAGTTTCTTGGAATTTCCCCTTGTTCCAAGATCAGGGGCCTGAGTGAACAGTTTATTTTTGTCAACTGTATCGATATTATTTAAAATTTTATAAACCTGAATCACGTCAGCCCGCTCTCTTCTATACTCAAGGGTCGGTAGCCCTAGCATAGTGAGTCTTGCATGGTACGGAAAGTTACTGAGGTTTTCCACCATCCTAGTCGCTCTTTTTTGGACATTTTCTATAGCAATTATATCTTTTTTAGGGATGGAGACCAAACCACCGTAGCGTATTTAAGGTGTGGTCTAACAAGGGACTTATATAAACACAGAAACATTTCTCTATCCATGTATGTGAAAGCTTTATATATTAGACCAAGGTTTCTATTGGCCTTAGATACTTTACCACTTATATGATAGGAGAACTTCAATTTTGAGTCAAAAGTTACTCCCAGGTTTTTTTCATGTATTACCTTGGTAATTTCTTCTATTTTATTCAAATTATCCTTGATATAGAGTACATTGGATTCATCATCATTATTACCAATATGTAGGCTTTGCACTTTTTAGCATTAAATATCATTTGCCATTTTTTAGCCCATTCACATGCAGTGAAGATACTGTCTTGTAGGTCTATCTCACGCTGTGGGCTATTTATGCATGTATACAGTTTAGTATCATCAGCAAAAAGTTTGGCGGTGCAGGACATGGCGTCTGGAAAGTCAGTGATATAATTAAGAAACAAATCAGGCCCAAGAACACTGCCCTGGGGAACCCCGCTTGTGACATCTCTGAGTTCTGAGACCTGCCCATTGACCATCACCCTCTGTTTTCTATTTGTTAAAAATTCCTCTATCCAGTCATAAAGTTTACCAGTTATACCCATAGATTTAACCTTACTCATTAAGCTTTTATGAGGTACTTTGTCAAAGGCCGCTTTGAAATCCAGATAAATGACATCTACTTCTACACCGCTAAGTTTAACAATAGCCTCTGACCAGTCATCAAGACACTCCAATAACTGAGTAGCACAGGAGCAGCCCCGTCTGAAACCATGTTGGTGAACTGATAATAGTTGGTTCTCGATTAAATGGTCAACCATTTCTATTCTAACAATTTTTCCCATATCCAACAAGATATCGGTGAAAGACTGATTGGTCGATAATTTTCCGGCTTAGCCTTTTTCCCGGATTTGAAGACTTCAGTCACATTGGCTGTTTTCCATATTTCTGGTAATTTTCCTTCATCCATGGATTTCTTAAAGAGATTTGTAAGTGGTGCAGTCAATGTATTCGCACATTCTTTGAATATTCGAGGGTGGAGGTTATCTGGTCCTTGTGATTTAGAAGACTTGATTTGAATTAATAGTTTGTTGACAATTTCCTCTGTAATGTTGATGTTTATTAATTTAGAACAGTTTGTTTTTTCTTCCAGTATTGGTATAATGTCAATATTTTCATTGGTAAATACAGATACAAAGTGGTTATTTAGTAATTCGGCTTTTTCGTTGTTATTCCTTGTTATACCGCCATTGCTATTTTCTACGTTACTACGGAAATTTTTGTTTTGGTGTTTGATCGGACGTATTTCCAGAATAGTTTGTTATCAGTTTTGATTTTTGTTGCCAAATCCGTTTCATAGTCATATTTACATCTTCTCACTTCATAGACGACATTATTCCTTGCTAATTTATATTCCTTGCTAAAGGATAAATAAAATGGCCATGGCGAGGATCGAACCCACGACCAATCGATCTGGAGTTCTATGCTCTACCACTGGACCATGCACTCCTCTTAGTAGTTGATCGAGAGTGCCAGCTTTCAAATGCCAACACCATTTTATTTGTGAAATACCTAAACGCCGAACCAAAGGCAAAAACATTTATTGATTTTCAAACTATGAACAATTATTTTATGTTGTTATAATGTATTATGCTCTTAACTAAGTAAAAATGACCTTATGAGTCATGAAGGATGAAACTGACAGTTGCTTATCTGATTTGTAATACTACTTTCTTACCATGCACATCCTTTTGAGCGACATCATGTACTCGTATCAGCTGTGAAACAACCTTTACGTCACCATTGAATACGCCTTGGTGCAGTGGGAAGTCTTCACCAGGTGAAAGCTGATCATGTTCGCTGTTATTTGCCATTGAAAACAGAATTGTTTCTCTATTTACCTTTTCGTCACTTCCGTCAATCGGTGAGTCGACAGAACAGCTCAGTCGTATTAATCACTTTATAAAAGCTAAATTAAAGGGGTTGGTGCACTATTTTCAAACACGATTTATTTAAAAGGGTTCTGAAAAACTTGAAAAAAGCTGAAAAATTATCAAAATGCCATGAAAAATAAAGAAGATATGACCTATTGAAAGATTTGCAAAGAACATAAATAGAGGTGGCCATCTTGGAACGATGACGTCATCGCGCCTTTTTACCATGGCATATTGAGAAAATACATTTTAAAGCAAAGAACATGGTATAATTAGTACCATGTATTATGATGCAAAATTACTTAACATATAATGTGTACGCACGATGAATCAGTAAATTTAGGGCTCCGGGTCATTTCGTGCCAAAACCAGTTCGTGCCAGGGATGTTTCGTTCCAGGGACGTTTCGTCCGGGATGTTGCGTAGGATTCTTCTCAAAACAACTTTCTCTCGATTTTTAATCTAGCGGTGGATTAGTTTGTGCGCGCGTGTGCACTAGTTATTGCGTAATGCATATTTAGGAATAAAATGCTGCAATGTATCAACCAATATCGGTGATATAGTGGACCGTGGGAATATCTTCAGGTATTAAAGAAGAAATCAGTAAAAGACGAAGGTCCCTGGTTCAAAACATGTTCCGGACCAACAGCAACGACTTTTTTTTTTTATGAAATATAATCGGAAGCCGTATATTTATCGATGTTGCCGCTGTACGCAGGCTAGAGGCTACATAGAAATGTGATACTTTAAGCATCGATTTCTGACTTATATATCGATTTTTTGAATGTCCATCGAATTGATCGACTTCATCCGTGACTCATTCATATCAGGGAGTACTCCCTGTTCATATTCACCAATATAAGAATAGTGGATTTAGCTTAAAGCTGTTGGTTCAGTAGTTGATCAAGCTAGTATTTGAAACGATGAACATTTTATACAAAAATCGATAAAATTACGAGAACGAATGTTTGTGTTCAGACAATTTGATGTACCCACCTATGAATATGTCAGTAATATTCTTATTGTTTCGTGTATTTCTTTGTAAACTCACAGACATATTAATAAACAGATAGGAAACTTCCTGTCTTAACCAATGAAGTAACCAAAATATCACGTGGCACCTTAACTTTTCTTTCTATCTCCTCTCTCAATTATTCACCGATTTTGATGAGAATACATCCAAAAGATTCATAGTGAATAGCAAAATGGTATTATGATAATTTATGTTTGTTTTGAAAGTAAGAAATTGTATAAAAAGACGTTTAAAGTTAAAAATGTCATCATTTTCGCTTTTCTCTTTTAAAAATCAAGGTTTTGACATGGTCAACGTTTCCGTCAAACTCCTTTTTTGCTCTAAATGTAAGAGAAAGAAAAATACTATCATTGGAAAGAAAATTAAATGTATGATGGTATTTGGCATAAATGAAACTTGTATCTATAAAACTCTTCATAATATGTGTGTTTAAAGTTGGGAAATAATTTGTGAAAGTTTCGCACTGTGCCACGTGAAATTAAGTTAATTTTCGTAGTGTCCAATCTATTTGTTGTTAGGTTTGTTGTTAGGTCTGTGGTAAACTGTTGTAATTTTGGAGAATCAAATGTCACAAAAAAAGAAGGCATACAAGTCGAACAGGAAATGTAGCTTTCAAAGAACACAGTCAGCCAAAACACGCAATCAAAACAAACAACACTTACAATGTTAATACAAAGGAAGGCATGTGACATTACAAACACAGACGGATTGACAATAGACGTGAAATCATGGCTCTTATGGTAGTGTGTACCTACATGTACCATACGAGCTATGATTCTCGCAGCTAGATTGACAATTCATAATTTTGATAGAGCATCATCAAAAAAACTGACCAATCAGTGACCAGAAATAAGACCTACCCAATATATTCTGGTAGGTGATAAACTCGGTCTTTATCCTTGATGTTCAACCAAGTTTACTGTTAAAATTAAGGTATCTACAGTGTGCTTCTTTTAAAACACTGCATATTTCATGCACATTCATGCAAATTGATTCAATATATGTATCTTTCAAAATCAAAATCTTAAGCATTATCGTCATTTTACTCTGCCAAATATTTTTATTTTACTATAGAACCTTAGGATAAAAACCGAGTAACACAAGTTTTATCACCTACAGAAAATAAGATAAAATCTGAACATCTCTGCAATGGAAAATTATGAATAGTGAAAAACCTTGGAAGTTTAGTGGCAAAAAGGCCGCTGATGGTTTAAACCAGATTCTAGGGTGCACCAAACCTCACTCATACCATATTATTGCCATCCCAATAAAACGAGCAGTGTAATAAAGAAATCTCAACCAGGCTATATTCTCTAACTAACAAGGCGGCATTGATAGGCAATATAATAATACAACACATATATCTATAGGTATATAGTAAAAATAAAAGCCTAAAAAGCAAGACACAACGTATTAAGTACTCAATGACTTAGCAGAACAAACCATTAAGGGTACGACAAGACAAGATTTGCGACAAACATAATATAAAACGCTACCGTACTTTGAGGATTTTGGCAGACGTCATCATAGTCTAGAGTCCACAGTCTGTCCGGTCAACGCACGATCAAAGAGGAAAGCAGAGTGGCATACTGTCAAATCATTCGTTCTTCATTCATTCATTCGTTCGTTTGTTTGTAAACGATGTTATAAGATGACATGCGACATCGCCACACTTTACCATTGCGTAGTTTTTGAACGACCCTTTCTGTCTGGCGACCGATTTTAATTGTGATCTGTATACCTATTTACTTTTTGTTTATGGGACGTGTGCTGTTTAAAGATCGCTCTGAAAGGCAACTTATTTTTATTGACCATTGTGGATATCAAATAGCAGTTGTCATAACCGTAAGTCTTAATTACAGATGTCTACTTTCGATTTTGAAATCATTAATTTTTATATTAATTAGCTTCTTGAATGACATGCTGGAAGGCTAATAAGAGTTCTTTGCCAACTATTACAGATGCAGGTGAGTTTTCATGTAGCAGTGAGGAATCACATTACTGAAACATGATTTATTCATCGGTATTTAGTATTGTCACACTGGGGCTCCAAACGGGGGAAATTGCACGTGTTAATCTATGTTTTTATTTGCAGTGTGATTTAAATTGTATATTGCAAATACTGTTTCCATGTATCTTTAATGTATCGCTATCTTCTGTTTTACTAAAAACAGGTAAAGGCAACCACAATTGAAAACGAAAGTATTATGGCTGAGTAGCAAAATAAGGGACGTTCAATTATTTTACTGAAGTGGTGTAATTGCTTGTTTCCAATTTTATTTTAAAATAGTTTATTTTTTCGATAACCAAGACATTTGACTACGTTTGAATTGATTTACATTACATTTTATGATACCATTTTCTGTTTTAAATAATAGCATTTAATAATCCCCAAATTACAAATTTCTTTTTATCTCTTTCAGGTAAGAGATTTTATTATCCAGTATGGCGTCCAGCACTCAGGATTTCCTTAAAGAATTGAAGAAAGCTGGGATATCCGTTACACAATTAAAGGAAAGTTTGAAAAAGGTATATGTCCTTAATTGGCGTTCTGCAATTATAAACGTTCAAGCCATTTACTTTGCCCATGTTGACAATTATTACATAACACGTTAAATTCATCTAGCTTCACCCATACACCAGAAATGGTGGTGATGCTGGACATAGTTCTTCATGTTGAACACTACCAAGAGACATTAGTATATTATTTGTGTTTTTTCTTTCTTGAATACTTACGTTAAACAATATTTTATAGTACATATATATTTGTAGGTGAGAGTAAATGCAAGATTTTTATTTCATTGAAAAACGAGAACATGACTTAGGGAATTAGGCAAACAAGTCCATGGAACAGAATAAGACAGCATACAGTTATAAATTATACCTTTCCACAATATGAAAGCAGATACTACAGATATAAAAGTCTTAGTAGTTATAGTACGGTTGTACTTTTTTTGCGGAAAGGTTGTGTTTAAATTATAACATGCGAACACATTAACTTACTAACATATATATAGTTAATCAGATATATATCTGGTACAAAACATATAGTTCATCAGATATATATATGGTACAAAACATATAGTTCATCAGATATATATCTGATACAAAACATCTAGTTCATCAGATATATATATGGTACAAAACATATAGTTCATCAGATATATATATGGTACAAAACATGTAGTTCATCAGATATATATATATTACAAAACATATAGTTCATCAGATATATATATGGTACAAAACATATAGTTCATAAGATATATATATATGGTACAAAACATCTAGGTCATCAGATATATATCTCTGGTACAAAACATCTAGTTCATCAGATATATATATGGTACAAAACATCTACTTCATCAGATATATATATGGTACAAAACAAATAGTTCATCAGATATATATCTGGTACAAAACATCTACTTCATCAGATATATATATATGGTACAAAACATCTAGTTCATCAGATATATATCTGGTACAAAACATCTAGTTCATCAGATATATATCTGGTACAAAACATATAGTTCATCAGATATATATATGGTACAAAACATCTACGTCATCAGATATATATCTGGTACTAGATGTACAAAACATCTAGTTCATCAGATATATATATGGTACAAAACATATAGTTCATGATATATATATCTGGTACAAAACCTCTAGTTCATCAGATATATATATGGTACAAAACATATAGTTCATCAGATATATATCTGGTACAAAACATCTAGTTCATCAGATATATATATGGTACAAAACATCTAGTTCATCAGATATATATATGGTACAAAATATCTAGTTCATCAGATATATATATGGTACAAAACATATAGTTCATCAGATATATATCTGGTACAAAATGTATAGTTCATCAGATATATATCTGGTACAAAACATAGACTTCATCAGATATATATCTGGTACAAGACATCTAGTTCATCAGATATATATATATGGTACAACACATCTAGTTCATCAGATGTATATATGGTACAAAACATATAGTTCATCAGAATATATCTGGTACAAAATGTATAGTTCATCAGATATATATCCGGTACAAAACATATAGTTCATCAGATATATATCTGGTACAAAACATCTAGTTCATCAGATATATATATGGTACAAAACATCTAGTTCATCAGATATATATATGGTATGAAACATCTAGTTCATCAGATATATATCTGGTACAAAACATATACTTCATCAGATATATATCTGGTACAAAACATCTAGTTCATCAGATATATATATGGTACAAAACATCTAGTTCTTCAGATATATATATGGTACAAAACATCTAGTTCTTCAGATATATATTTGGTACAAAACATCTAGTTCATCAGACATATATCTGGTACAAAACATCTAGTTCATCAGATATATATCTGGTACAAAACATATACTTCATCATATATATATCTGGTACAAAACATCTAGTTCATCAGATATATATCTGGTACAAAACATCTAGTTCATCAGATACATATCTGGTACAAAACATATACTTCATCAGATATATATCTGGTACAAAACATCTAGTTCATAAGATATATATATGGTACAAAACATCTAGTTTTTCAGATATATATATGGCACAAAAAAAAAGGTTCAAAGCATAAAGGTTATACTTTTTTTTCATTTAATATACATTGACTTGACATTCAGTAGTAAATTAATTTGATACTGTCGAATATCAGCAATGATAATAAAACTGAATTCTAGTTTCACATATTTGAATTATAATTTTACTCAATATGGAAAAAAAACATGGTATTACCCTGAATTGTTTAACTAAACGTGTGCTTGTAGCGCAAAGAGGAACAAGTTAAAGTTAAAGAGCATGCAACAACCATTGGAGTGAATATGAAAGAAAAAGGAATCAAACTTTCAGAACCAGGAATGATGTTGCTTGAGAATCTAATACAGGACGGAACATGTCCTTCAAAGGTAAGAACGGTTATTCTGTCGCCTTATTTTACTGATAAACCTGCCCAAGAAACTACATTATTTTTAGAGACAACCTACTTTAAGAGACCACTGTTTTAGTTCCAAATTTTATTATTTTGAATTAAGCATTATCTGAATGAAGAGCCAACCTGTGTTTAGAGACCATTTTAATGCAGGTTTGAATATATGTGGATCGTTGCTTCAATTAAAACAATCTTATTTTGAATCAAGACAATGCAGGTTTGAATAGATGTGGATCGTTGCTTCAGTTAAAACAATCTTATTTTGAATCAAGACAATGCAGATTTGAATAGATGTGGATCGTTGCTTCAATTAAAACAATCTTATATTGAATCAAGACAATGCAGGTTTGAATAGATGTGGATCGTTGCTTCAATTAAAACAATCTTATTTTGAATCAAGACAATGCAGGTTTGAATAGATGTGGATCGTTGCTTCAGTTAAAACAATCTTATTTTGAATCAAGACAATGCAGATTTGAATAGATGTGGATCGTTGCTTCAATTAAAACAATCTTATATTGAATCAAGACAATGCAGGTTTGAATAGATGTGGATCGTTGCTTCAATTAAAACAATCTTATTTTGAATCAAGACAATGCAGGTTTGAATATATGTGGATCGTTGCTTCAATTAAAACAATCTTATTTTGAATCAAGACAATGCTGGTTTGAATAGATGTGGATCGTTGCTTCAATTAAAACAATCTTATTTTGAATCAAGACAATGCTGGTTTGAATAGATGTGGATCGTTGCTTCAATTAAAACAATCTTATTTTGAATCAAGACAATGCTGGTTTGAATAGATGTGGATCGTTGCTTCAATTAAAACAATCTTATTTTGAATCAAGAGATTTTTGTTTGTTTTTGTCTTATATTCGTCAATAATGTACACTGTGTTATTTACACAGGCAGATACAGAAGTGAAACGTGACGATTCATCACAAGGGGCATCATCGGATCAGGGGTATATTTAGTTAGTTTTATAAAATATTGCAAATAGTAAAATGACACTTTTACATGTGTCAACTTTTCGTCTGGACGCCACCACTTAAAATATACAAAAGCATAAGGCGGACATTTCAAACATTCTACTAAATTGCCGTATCCTAGCAATGGTTTCAAGGATTAATGCATCAAGGGTGTACGTTTATATTCCTTCCGATACGTTAGTTATTTAAGAACGAATTCATAATGAATAGAAACGGCATTTTCTTTTGTCACTGACCGATGCATGGCGGTACCTCTATTGTCAACCGTTTTATGCTTTTAGTGTTGCATATCTGGCTTCTGTTTTTCTGTTTTACATGTTATTGTTGATTGTTTTGTATGCATGTTTTGGTTGATTGTTTTGTATGCGTGTTTGGGTTGATTGTTTTGTATGCGTGTTTGCGTTGATTGTTTTGTATGGGTGTTTGGGTTGATTGTTTTGTATGCGTGTTTGGGTTGATTGTTTTGTATGGATGTTTGGGTTGATTGTTTTGTATGCGTGTTTGGGTTGATTGTTTTGTATGTGTGTTTGTGTTGATTGTTTTGTATGCGTGTTTAGATTGATTGTTTTGTATGCGTGTTTGGGTTGATTGTTTTGTATGGGTGTTTGGTTTGATTGTTTTGTATGAGTGTTTGGGTTGATTGTTTTGTATGGGTGTTTGGGTTGATTGTTTTATATGCGTGTTTGGGTTGATTGTTTTGTATGCGTGTTTGGGTTGATTGTTTTGTATGCGTGTTTGGGTTGATTGTTTTGTATGCGTGTTTGAGTTGATTGTTTTGTATGCGTGTTTGAGTTGATTGTTTTGTATGCATGTTTGGGTTGATTGTTTTCTGGATGCTACATTTTCCTGTTCGACCTTTATACCAACTTCTATGGAAATCTTCTCATTGAGAAATAATGAAATAATAATAAACAGGGCACATTGTGATGATTAAGAGCATGTTAGAAGTAAAGTTCTTTTTCTTTTTATTTTACACTGCATTTAAAGTTTCGATTGAGCTCCATAAACATTGCTCAATTACGCGCATGTTAGTTTCCATGTTAGTTTCCACCCGTTTTGTTACGGGGAAAATAATAGGGCCACTGCATATCCCGTTGGAGGGGAAGGCAGAGGGGTAGAACACCCCAAATTTATGTTCACTTTATCATTTTTTGTTGGTCTTCATCGTGACCCCGGCATTGTTTCAGGTGCCATCTCGTTCATATCACTAGAGCAGTGGCAGAAAAACTATAACGTGGCTCCAGCGTAAATGGAGTGTCTACAATAGAATTTGCAGCAACTCTGCAGTTCAGGGTGCGAAAGTTCTAGGCCCGTTCTCCATATTTTATCTCGATGTACACGGAGGGTGAGCCTGGCATGTTTATTCCTATTAGGCGCCTTATAACCTTTCATGTGTTTGTGTACCTTAAAACCCCAATTCAACTAAATGTTAGTTTCCCCATTGACCTGTTGTTATAACATGTTACATGTTGACTGGTCTTGGTTGGTATGGACACGTTCCCAACTTATTTCAGCGGAATGATTGTATGACAGCTCTTGTTGCATATTTCAGCAATATCGAATCGGGTATAGATATTTCGGCAACAAACCCTACCAATGCATTACCACAGCAAAGCAGCAATAATACGGGACCAGGCCCAAAATCACAAACTTCGGGAAATACAGGAAATAAGCCCAACAAGACCACTGCTCGAACGGATGGTAAAAACTCACCAGATACGTAAGTATATGTTATTATTATTCAACAAATACTACAATACGATTTGTAACCTATTTACGGATTGGCAATTCGACTAGCAATAACCATATTTAAGCTATTTATTATTTACATGTTGCCCATCATATGTTAAATTATTTACAGGTTATGTGTATGAGGTATATTTTCATTAATTTAATTGACCTAATTAATAATGATCCAGCTAAACACGCATCGGGAGTAAAAGAAGAAAATCTTCTCACTGGTATGACAATAGGGTAAGGTTGAATGATATATAGGGTCCTATAGAAACCACAGCGTCCGAACGCAATGGCATCGTAGGTCCGCACTGTACTGCAAACAAGAACTTGAAACTACAATGAAAGAGACAAAAAACAACAGAAAGGGTGGTGAAGACAGGGTTACCGACTTGGAACGGTCAGTAGGCAATAAGGCCTACTGGTTAGCTTGAATCGATTTTATATGCGCAAAATCCTCGCTATTATCCTGTCTTCAGCGCCCAAATAGAAGTTTGATGCATCGTAGAAACTGTTATAAACCCGGCGGCCGTTTTGTCATAATAAATAGAAGCGGCCTTTTTGCCAAAGACCGTTCCAAGGTGATACCCCTATTGTCAACCCCTTTTATGGTTGTGGTGTCGCATACTTTGCTTGTATTTTGTCTCGTGATTGATTGTTTGTTTTAAATGCGTATGTTTGGTTGAATGTGTCCTGTGATTGCTACATTTTGTCCTCTTCTTTTATTACTACTTGTATCTGAACTAAAAAAATTCTTAGCTCGAATGATCGAAGACGGCTCGTTTACCGTCAACGTGTTCGTCTGCCCGCTACTTACAAAAACACTTGACAGATTTTTATAATTTTTATTCTCACTGTATAACGCATCAACAAACCTTCAATACCGGCAGCCCAGCTTAAAAATGGAAGTTTTTGCCAACGTTTTGCGTGCTACGTATTTGTGAAAACTATTTAAAATTGATCTGCATTTTCGGCGTTAATGCGGTTTTAAACGCCGGTAATAAATGGCAATTCCACGAACCTATTTTTTTGCGTTGCTTATTTCAGGAATAGCGGATCAAAACCAGAATCTTCGGGAAAAACTGCAAATAAAGCCAACACTATTGCAGCCCGGCCTGCACAGCAAACCTCAACAGATCCGTAAGTATAAATTATTGTTTTTATTAGTTTAATATGCACTAGCGGATCCAGGGGGGAGGGGGGGGGGGGGGGGTGGGGTGCGCACCCGGCGCGCGCCCCCTAAAATACCGGATCATACATGTATGTCCATGTTACTGTAGATAAAATATCAAACAATTTCGTGCACGCCCCCAGTATAAAACTTTTTCTCGCTCGCTTCGCTCGCCCGACGCATAATGGCTAATGAGTGGTTTAATTAACACATTGTTAAATCCTTTTATTTGAAAACGGACTTTTTTATTCATACATGTATGTCCATGTTACTGTAGATAAAATATCAAACAATTTCGATGCACGCCCTCAGTATAAAAAATGTTCTTGCTCGCTTCGCTCGCTCGACGCATAATGGCTAATGAGTGGATTAATTAACACATTGTTAAATCCTTTTATTTGAAAACGGACTTTTTATTCATACATGTATTTCCATGTTACTGTAGATAAAATATCAAACAATTTCTTTGCACGCCCTCAGTATAAAAAAATGTTCTCGCTCGCTCAGCGCATAATGGCTAATTAGTGGTTTAATTAAGACATTGTTAAATCCTTTTATTTGAAAACCGACTTTTTTATTCATACATGTATGTCCACGCCCCCAGTATAAAACTTTTTCTCGCTCGCTTCGCTCGCCCGACGCATAATGGCTAATGAGTGGTTTAATTAACACATTGTTAAATCCTTTTATTTGAAAACCGACTTTTTTATTCATACATGTATGTCCATGTTACTGTAGATAAAATATCAAACAATTTCGATGCACGCCCTCAGTATAAAAAATGTTCTTGCTAGCTTCGCTCGCTCGACGCATAATGGCTAATGAGTGGTTTAATTAACACATTGTTAAATCCTTTTATCCCTCAGGGGCCTATGAATCTTTATGTGAGGAAGCTATCCAGCTGGCTTACGGAACGTCGGTGGTTCTACCGAGGTGCCCGCCCGTGCACGAAAATTGCCCGGAGGGGCATCTGGGGTCTTCCTCCACCAATGGAAGCTGGAAAGTCGCCATATGACCTTAGTTGTTGGTGCGACTATAAAATCCAATTCAATTCAAATCCTTTTATTTGAAAACGGACTTTTTTATTCATACATGTATGTCCATGTTACTGTAGATAAAATATCAAACAATTTCGTTGCACGCCCTCAGTATATTTTTCCCTCGCTTCGCTCGCTCGACGCATAATGGCTAATGAGTGGTTTAATTAACACATTGTTAAATTCTTTTATTTGACATTGTTAAATTCTATTATTTGAAAACGGACATTTTTTTATTCATACATGTGTGTTCATGTTACCGTAGATAAAATATCAAACAATTTCGTTGCACGCCCTCAGTATAAAACAAATGCCCGCTCGCTTCGCTCGCTGGCCCGTTGCATAATGACTAATGAGTGGTTTAATTAACACATTGTTAAATCCTTTTATTTGAAAACCGACTTTTTTATTTATACATGTATGTCCATGTTACTGTAGATAAAATATCAAACAATTTCGTTGCACGCCCTCAGTATATTTTTTCCCTCGCTTCGCTCGCTCGACGCATAATGGCTAATGAGTGGTTTAATTAACACATTGTTAAATTCTTTTATTTGACATTGTTAAATTCTATTATTTGAAAACGGACATTTTTTTATTCATACATGTGTGTTCATGTTACCGTAGATAAAATATCAAACAATTTCGTTGCACGCCCTCAGTATAAAACAAATGCCCGCTCGCTTCGCTCGCTGGCCCGACGCATAATGACTAATGAGTGGTTTAATTAACACAT